>PVLD010014079.1:0-53638 GCA_004027595.1 Dinomys branickii | reverse complement strand
AATGTCCCTTAAGCTTTCTGCTGAGATTTGTTCTTCTGTCTTCCCTTTTTTGGGTATCAGATTCAAAATATTGAGCAATAGATTCCCCAGGCAGTTCAGCAGGCAAAGGTCTGCTGCAGAGGCTGCTCCAATGACTTTTCTTTGGGGGAATGTCCCTTAAGCTTTCTGCTGAGAGTTCTGCTTAAAAGGCTGTACAGATGTTGGTTAGATACTCCCTAGCGAGAGCCCTGGGTGGGGTGTGTAAGACCGCTCCCCCGCCCTCCCAGGGTTCCCTGCAGGTATAGGGATGGATCTCCTCCCCCACTCGGTGATCTGGTCGTGAGCGCAGATAGCTCACCAGTTTTCGGAGTCCCTGCAGGCAGGAAGGTTCCAAGGTGCCAGTTTTTTGTGCTATGCTCGCGATCCGCCGCTCGCAGCCACTTGTTTCCTCGCGCTCTCCGGGTCTGGGGGTGGGGGCGGGATGCTCCGCTCCTATGCTCCTCGCGCCGTCCTGGCCACGGACCGCCGGCTGCCGAGGGTCTAGGCTGTGCAGCCTGCCCCATGCGCGCGATATGTCGGACTGCCGGGCGTTCCCGCTGCTAAAAAGCCGATCTCTGTCGGGAGTCGCTGGAAAGCTGCGCCGGCTCGGGAGGCGGGAGGGACCGAGCTGGCTGTGCCCCCAGGGCGCTCGGACCCAGCCAAGCCCCCTCCCCGCGCGGAGCATCTCTGGCCTCCAGCGTTTGGGGCTTTCCCGCGTCTCGCCGCGGCAGTTTGGTCCGCCCTACCGCATCTCCCCTGGCAGCTCAGAGAAACACGTTCAGTTTGATCTTCCCAGCCGAGGTCCCGGCATTCACGCTCGCCAAGTCTGTCTCGAACTGGTTGTGTTTATCAAGCAGGATCGCTCCTTTGCTGCTCACCTGGTCGCCATCTTCCCGGAAGTCTCTTGGATCATCATTTAAAGTTTCTGAATCTCAATTTTATTGGTTTTGTTCAGTGTATGTCATGTCTTAACAGACTGTAGCTACAGACACTGGTAATAGTTGTATTGAAATATAACCCTTTAAAGTCATGAGTTCACCATTGCTGTAATAACTTGAGATGCTTTGCCAGAAAATATTTCCTTAGGTTTTTTTTCTGAGAATTTTTTTCATACTAACAGATTAATTGATAACCTGAACAAGACTTCTGTACAGTGACACCTCATTTGTCAAACTCAGTTTGCTCCCAGTTGATGTTCAAGCACTGACAAGTCCAAGAACTGAATGTACTTTTTCCATAAGAAATAATGAAAAACCAAATAATTTGTCTGAGGCCCCCAAATTAGAGTCATAAATTCCCTTCTCCAGGACATTAGCAGATTTCTTAGTGATTTCTTTCTTTAAGTCCTTCCAGTGTTCACAGGATTCCCCTTAGCTTTGCTGGTGTCACTGACTTCCTTTGGAGCCACGGTTATGATATTTCACACAAAAAAAGCACAGCACAAGTGCAGTGAAGATGTTGTGAGACCCCAATGCAAGCACTATGTGTTGTGTGAGCGACAGTGGTTTTAGACTAAGACTCCCACCCTTGTGTCTGCTGCAGTGACATGCAACACATGACTCACTCTCAGCACACATAGGATTTTTCAAGTCAGGTTTCTGGTTTGACTATGGAGCAAGACTGAACATCAAGTGCACATCCAAGTTTGCTGTTGCAGTAGTGGAAAGTTCAGTTTAGAGCGTTTCACAATTGAGGTATTGCTGTATTCCATTTTCCTTTCTCCAGCTGTGTTGTTTGGGTCCTCAGTTAGGAGATTAGGACTGGGCGTAACAGGTTAAGCAACTGAGCTCAATCTGTAGCACCCTGGAGATCCAGGGCACATGCGCAAACACAGGACCTGGGATGACGCTGCAACTCCGGAAAGTGCAGACCCGATCAGAAAAGTGCTGTTTTCAGTTCTTCATTTATATCCTTTGCAAGGCCATGTAAGTCTTTCAATAGGGCATTTTAAATCTGGTGCCAGGCCAAGTGAGTTTTTAATAGGACAACTTTCCCAATGCCTAAGTTACATGAAGGTGTAGCTACTAGAAATTCCAGATGACAAAAGACCCTTTCCACAGCCCCTACTGCTGTGAATCATTCTGCAGAGCTTACTTCTTTCCCACCTTTGATAAATGGTCATTGCCCCTACTTTTTCTATGGGTCTCACCTAGTTTTTTGTTCAGGAGACCAAGAACTTGGGAAGAACTCCCCCAGCACCCACCACGTGGTTGCAGTCCTACTCTGACACCACTGTTCTTGTGTGGCTGCTGGGAATTCACCCAAATCTTACTCAGCAAGGGAAAGCTGCTTTTTCTAGAATTCAATATATAGTTTAAAATATGTTAGGAACAACACAAATCCAAGAAATACTTTCAAATACTCTTATGCCTGATTTACATGCATAAATTGTGACACAAAGTCATGAAATGCTTTGTGCCTTCTCCATTTCTCCATCTGAGAAATCTGAAAAGTCCCCCTCCAGAAAATTCCTAATATCACCCTTTTCCTGGGAGGACAGTAACTTTTACAGATGTATAATTTCTGGGAAGAGAAAGTGAATCTTTTCTTCTTGTATCAGACCTCTGCATCAACCTCTTTACAGAGTGAATGACACTTGAAAATTTTTGCTTAGAAAAATTTGACCCTGTCTCTGGGGGCAAGTACCAGCCTCACAGATGGCAAAGTAACTTCAACATGTGACAGAGCATTTCTCACAGTCATTCCTCTTCAACCTGGGGTGCAATCCCATGTTCAACAGCAAGACTCAGGTCACGTTATGTTGCATAAGCAGAGTATATTTACCTTTTGTAGTCTGTCCTTTAGGATGCAAACAAGGAGTTCTCATCTAAATCTAATGTCCTGGGGGCAGCTACAAAGCAAGATACACACACACATACACACATACACACATGCACATGCACACACACACACGCTTATACACCATAGACAAAACATATAAACTAAGTTCCTCAAACCAAGCAATACATTTCTTATTGAAAATGCTTTGTAGAATTTTAAACTTTTGGTCTCCATATGAAGGGAGTCAGTGAAGAACTGGTGGCAGATTCCTTGGAATCAAATTTTGACTTTATTATGATTTATTCATGATATGAACTGCACTGTAGGATCAATACCAAGGGCTGATGATACCTGCACTGAAAAGAATTTACCCAAGCAAGGAAAAGAATAAAGATAGAAATTTATTCTGTCCAAATCACATTGTCAAGAGAGACAGAGGTTGAGTTTCCACCACCAGGGTGAGAGATTGACATCTATGGTTTTGAGAATTAAATAGGATCTAGGCAGCAAATTATCTAAAGAATGTCTTTTTTGGATCATCTGGCATGTGTAGATTTTCTAGGAACACCTGTATTATATATTTAAAATGATAGGTTTACAGTCACAAAACCACTTCTCCTGGTTTGCAGAAGTCTTTAGCTTTAAATAAGGAGGTGATGTGGAGGTCTACAGATATGTTTTATTATTTTAAAAGTAAAAGAACAAAAACATATTAACAAACAGAGAGCCACTTGCAAAGTAGCACAAGAATAGTACAACCAAAACTGAATTACAGACAAGGTGACAGGGAATTGACAGTGGTTGTACTACATCCTGATAACTTCAAACCGTATACTCAGGAAAACAAATATAGACATACAAGATTGATCAAACCACTAATCATGAACTGTTCCTTAAAATAAAGCAACATGTCAGTAGTACAACTATGTTAGCTATCCTGCATATACATGCAGACATAATTATCCCTTTCTTCCTTTTCTCTTTCCCCTCATCTCATTTGCTCTTTACTTTTGAGCAGTTTCTTTCTTATCTCCTAATTTATATTCCCACTTTCAAGTTCTTACACTAGTGATACAATACATTACTTACACATGCAGGTTCTGATTTATTTCACTTACGAGTATGGTCTCTAGTTGTGACCGTTTACCTATGAAAGCTTCAAGTTTTTCTTTATAGCTGAGTAATGTTCCATCATATAAAAATGCTACAGTATTTTTTTATCCAGTCCTCACTGGA
The DNA here is from genome assembly GCA_004027595.1 of Dinomys branickii. Classification (NCBI taxonomy): domain Eukaryota; kingdom Metazoa; phylum Chordata; class Mammalia; order Rodentia; family Dinomyidae; genus Dinomys; species Dinomys branickii. The sequence goes on along the minus strand of PVLD010014079.1, from coordinate 49,603 downwards.
TGTATATTTGGGTTGCTTCTACAATCTAGCAATTACAAATTGTGCTGCTGTAAACATGGGCACACATATACCGCTGTGATATAATGTTTTCAGATCTTCTGGGAAAATATCCAGAAGGGGAACAGCTGGGTTGAAGGGGACCTCTAGACCTAGTTTGCTGAGGAATCTCCAAATTGATTTCCACAGTGGTTTCACCAGTCTGCATTCCCACCAGTAGTGGAGAAAAGTTCCTATTTCTCCACAGCCTCACCAGCATTTGATATTGGTTGATTTCTTAATGCTGGCCAATCTTACTGGGTTGAGATGAAATCTCAGTGTTGTTTTAATTTGCATTTCTCAAATGACTAATGGTGTTGAACATTTTCTCATATATTTATTTGCCATTTATATTTCTTTATCTGAGAAGTGTGTATTCATTTCAGATGCCCAGTTTAGGACTGGGTCTTTGAATTTGGGGAGGTTCATGTCTTTTAATTCTTTATATGTTCTAGATAAAAGACCTTTTCCTGAGGGGCAGCCAGCTAGGATTTTTTCCCAATTTGTGGATTTTTTTTTTACTCTGCTGGTGATTTCTTTAAATGTGCAAAAACTTTTCAGTAGGATGAGGTCCCAGCTATTGATTCTTTGAAGTGTTTCCCTTGCAGTTTCATTTTTGTTCATGAAATCTCCGCCTACTCCTATGTCTTCAAGATTTTTACCCACTTTTTCTTCCAATAGATATAGTGTTTCTGTTTTAATATTGAGATCTGTGATCCATTTTATATAAGATAGTCTGGACTCACTGGGAAGAATAAATGAGCATTATATCAAAAGCCTTGTTTTTAGCAATGTTGCTGTCTTACGACAGCCTACTAAGACAAGGATAGCTTTAACCAGACTGTTGCTAAGGATTTTTAATCTTTTTGTTGCCATTGGGCAACTACCCCATGAAGTGGGATTCATTACTTAAATGTTCTGTCTCAATACAGAACTCCTGGGTTTTTGTTAAGAACTTAAGTTGAATCACACATGTAAAATGTGAAGTATCAATGCTTCAAAAGAATAATCATTAGTTTTTTTCAAAAGTTAAGTAAATTAGTGAAGAATTTACATTTTAAAAATTAGTGATTATCTATACAAAATGCAGCATTAATGTGCTGCAATTTTAAAATTATTTATAATTTTAATAATTTACAATTATTTAATTGTACTTCTCTGCCCAATAACTGAATGATTTAGAATCTGATTGTCTTACACTTTAATCATTTTGGATTGCTTTCCCTGCAAGTATTGTTGGCTGCAGCACTGGACAGCTGTGGCCAACTCACACGTCAATGCAATTTCAAGCTAAGTTTACATTTCAAATATGTAATTGCTAATGATGTCAGAACCTGCCAAAGAACACTTTGATTTCCAGATTGCAGATTGGAGGTGATAAATTTCAAATTGTCAGAGAAAAGAAATCACCTAACTCTAAATTTTATGAATGTGAATATAATAGGGAAGCTGTAATAGAAAATGTGGTTTAAAAAATCATTATACTTACAAATCTTTGCTGTATTTTTAAAGCAAATTTAAAATAAAGCTTTTGAATATGCTGTGACAATGGGTTCAGATGTGTGTTAATGTTGAGGCTGGAGTACTCACTGTGGCATTCGTTCTGATATGGTAATTAATTTGACAATTACATAGCAGATATTAGACACGGTATTATGGCAAGGGGAGTCTCCCCCTCAATGATTCCCTTTGTCATTTTAGCTGCTTAATTGTTTAGGACGAGTATTATCCAAATTTGTGGATGAAAAAATAAATTAATCATGAAATCCTCTCTAAAACTATTTGAAATGTATTAAAGATTCATACTTTGCCATGATAAATTTAGTAAGGTTTTGCAGATAAAAAGAGCTACCTATAATACAAGTAATTTCTTGATTTGTAAATCATATAATCCACATCTACTGATTATTTACCTGACACTGATGTAAACAAGGAATAAACCAACATTGAACGAACTAGCCTTTCTTTGTTCTTTTTTTACTTGATTAATCTTCACAATAACTCTGTGTTTACATAATATCATTGTGTATTGTGTCCATATTACATATTAAGAAGCAGTTGTTCAAACTTTTCCTGTTGCTGCAATAAATCACCTGATGCCTACAGTTTAAAGAAGGAGAAATTTACTTAGCTCAAGGTTGCAGAGAGTTCAGTCTGTGGCTGGCTGGTCTAAAGCAGGAACATCACGGCACAAGGGCCTTAGTGGGGGAAAGCTGCTCCTCTCATGGAATCCAGGAAGCAGGGAGAGAAGGGAGGATCCAAGGACAAAAATGCACCTTCCAATCATACCTCAGTGACCACCGCCATCCAGGGGCTGTCTCCTAACTGTGCATTCAGCTACTGAGCTCATGACTGGATTAATCCACTAACACATATAGCACTGTCTTATTTATTTTTATCATTGCTGAGAGAAAATATCCAACACCCAAAGTTAAAATAGTAACAGTTTCCTAAAGCTCACAGTTTGTGGAGGTCTCTGTTCATAATTGTCTGTCTCCAAAGGAGCGTGGCATGGGAGAGGTGCATTGCAGAGGAGAAACAGTTCATGGCAGGTAGAAGGCTGCAAAGCAGCAAGTAACAAATGACAACCATTGACAGCAGCAGCTCTCTTTCTGTCCCTTACACTAAATGCAGGCTACCCCCTCTTACAATGGGTAGCACTCACACCCATTGTGATATACCCTTAACCCTAGCATTGCACCATGAATCAGTCCCAAGGTCCCATCTTTAATCCTAGCATCAACACTGTAGATCCAACCACCTTCAATAAACTTCATCTGTGACACAGGAGTCTTTGGAGGAACCTCTAGATACCAGCATAATGAGCATCCCTGTGATCCCATGTGACCCAAACACTTTCCAAAATCATGAAACTTTTGAGAGATATGCTAGATACAAAAATGTAACAAGTATTTGACTTCTTTGGTTTTTTTCTTCCTTCAAACTCAAAATTCCAAACTAACACTGAAAAAAAATCAAACACATGCAAATTGAGGAACAGTGTAAAAGTATTTGATTGATATACTATGGTTTAAGTGTCCTAGTCAAAGTCCATGTTGAAACTGAATCGGTATTGTACAAGTATCAAAGTGAGAACTCACGGGGTAAACAGGCCATGGGGACTCCACTTTCATGGTAGGATTAGTACTGGTATCTAACAATATTCAGCTCTTTCTATTTCTCTTGGATCTCCTAATCTTCTGGTAGATGAGAGGTAGTGCTTCCCCTTCAGCAAAGCACTGTGTCCTAGGTGCTGTCTTGTAAGTCAAGATTGAACAATACCACACCCAAACTGTGCTTGGAAACATTGGTAATAGAGTTCTCACCCTTGAGAACTATAAGGAGTAAAGTGATTCTTATAAAGTACCCAATGACACAGTGTCAGATGTCCGGTTACACGTACATGCACACCAACAAATATGACCAAGACACAAACGTAGGACAAAGGACAGAAGTTTCATCCCTGAGAGAAATTTTTTTCAAAGATGTCACTTTGAGGAAGAAAGTGCCATTCTAAAGACGTAGCATTATAAATGAAACACCAAGTGCTCCATGAAGTTTGACCCCTGCAGAAATACATCCCAAGACAAGGTTTTAATATCTGAGATCCTGTGAGAAGACCTGTTAATGTAGACCACAGGAAAAGAAACAATATTTATACACCCAGATCTCTCAATGGATGTGTTTTCAGATACCCTGTCTAATAAGGAAACAATCAAAAATTATCCAGCTCAAATAAAAATGACATAAAATATCATAGAATGACATAAAAATCAAATATAAACAAAAGCTACCAAGAGGAAAGAGAGACATTTAAGGAGAAGAAATATTTTTTGTTTTCCCTTATTTATTTTTTAAAATTCTAATGTATGAGTGAGTAAAATGAATCTTCCTAAAAAAATAATAAGGGAATAATAATAGTTAATATTCCATGTGTCATTATCTGCAAAGTAATTACTCAGAGTACAAGACATCAACAAAAAAGATTGATCAAAGAGAAGAAATTTTTGAAAGGGAAATTTCCAAGAAGTAAAAGTAGAGATATTAAGAAAGATAGTTTAAAGTAAATATATTAAAATAACAAGAAATAACTATTTTTAAACAGTTATTTTTTTCATAGTTATAAGTTTTCAGCAACAACCAGTCTTGACGGAAGCTAGTGAGGAGGTTCTGGTCAGATGATAAACTCTACAGAACATGTGATGAGTTTGAATGGAGGGGATTTATAAAATAGGAGAACAGTTTTGAGTAAATATGTAATAAATGGTAATGTAAAGACAATTAGAACAGTATCAGCAAAAGTGATCACCACTGCGGAAAAACATTTGATCATAGTGAGAAGCAGAAGTGGTTCTGGAGTTGTGCGCTGAGTACAAATAGCATTCTTTCACTTTCCAGGTGGGTGACTTTGAGAGTTATTTTGTACAGCCAAAAATTAAGCATAACCATCCTACCTGGTAGAATTTTTCTGAGGATTAAATGTGTGTGCATTTGTGTGTGTGTGTGTGTGTGTGTGTAATTGGATACTAAAAGTTCAAGGAAAAAACTAATATTTTTGAGGAAAGACTGTTGTCAAAATACGTTACAGTCAGAATTATACTGATATCTAGTATTGCTCTAGCAGAAATTATGGTAGGGAAATGGATCAGAATATGTACCTGTGTGTGTATTTCAGTATGGGTTATGTGAGAGAGACAATTATGAGAATGCATCAAGGTAATAAAACAAATTTAAATTCTTATCTTCTAGAGTAGAAAGTCAGCAGATAGAAGCTAAAGATGAAAAATCAATAAGTGGTTATACAAGTATGTCATTTATCAATAGAATTAGCTAAAAAATGTTTAAAATATTTGCTTCTACAGAGAGTTAATGGTTAGGACCTGATTTTTCTCAAATCTAACTTTGCATAACTAATTGATTCTTTAAACTCACTCATGTATTACTTTGATGAAAAGTTAAATTAAATTTAAAAATTAATATCAGTTTAAATACAAGCATAAATTCACATGCTGTCTAATACTCCTGTCTTTGTATATTGTCTTTTCTCTACCAGTAGAGTTGAATTTCTGTTGTGTTTTTCTTAACTTTTTTTCAGCAATAAAGCAATGTCACCTCATTCTTTGGCTTGGGAATCATTAAGAAGCATGTGGATTTGATTGCTCTTTTGTTTGTCCTCTCTGAACTGTACACTGTCCTCTCTAGTAAGGGACATAAAAATTTCGATCAGGTGCCTACCTTCATTTCTAGGCAAGATGACCATGGTAAAAACCGTTTCTTCATTGTCTCTTTATGGCAGGTTAGCTTGATTCTGTTCACTTGATTGACTTGGAAGCCAAGCAGTGGATTGTTGGAACGCACTTTTGGGTGTGTCCGATGGTTCATGAAATCCTGACCCTTAGTAGTGAAAGTGCCCCTGCCCTTCCCTTGCTAGCACTGTTCTCTTGCTTTGCTCCCTGGCCACCATGAAATAAGTAGCTTTGTTCTACAATGGCTCCCACCATGGAGTTTCTGTCTTCAAGTTAGTTGACCGTGGACTATGTCCCCTGAACTGTTTAAGTCTTGGGTGTGGGGAATTGCGCCTTAGCAATGGAAAAGCTGTTGAACACCCTGCGTTTCATAATTCTGCACACATCACAGCAAGTAATAAGTAATTATTTAGCAAATAAGCAGAAATATATAAATGTTATAGCTTGAGGGAACCATGAAGAGGGAACCCATACTATTTCCTGAATTACTTCACACAATGAGAACCACAGTCTGCTCAGGGAGCTACAGCAAAATGCCATAGATTGAGTGGCTCAAACAATAGACACTTCTTTCACAATTTCACAAAAAGAAGTCTGAGAAGTCTTTTTCTTCGTTGTATGAGTTGCATTGGTCTCTAAAGAGGGTCTGTTTCCTGGCTTATGGGCAGCTACCTTCTCAGTGAGTATCCCCATTGTCTCTTCCATCTGTTTATACTGGGGACAGAGACCTTCATACCTTTCTTTTTTATGGACACTAAATCATCATGAGAACCCCACCTTCACAACTGAGTAAAACAATTTTGTTTCTGAGGCATTGGCAAAAATCATCACATTAGCCAGTGCTCCAGCAAGTGAAACTTTGTTGATGAAGAGTAAGGGTGTCACAGACACTCAACCCTTAACAAGAGAAGAAAGCTTGACTCTGGATTTAGAAGTCTACATGTCATGGAAGAGTAACAGTGTTTCATTTCCTTATTCTTCAAGAATTCAGCACTAACCCTAGAATTTCTGAGAAATGTTGTACATTTTCCTGGGCTGTGAAACTATTCTCAACTCCAGTATGTCTACAAGTATAAAGGTACATGAGCACACACACACACACACACACACACACACACACACACACACACACACACACACATTCATCTGTATGGCTATAATAAGGACATGATGTTAAATAATGACTTTCACTTTAATAACTCATGATCATGGCACAATATTGCTTCTGATGAATGGTTCATTGATGGAAATATAACTAATTCTGGCACCGTAGATACTGATCCTTGGAATTTTGGAACTAAAACTAAGGAAGGAAATTAGGTTTCTCTGAAACTTCCCAAAGTTACATAACATGAATTCAGGAATTTCAATCAGTCGTGTTCCATACTGCTTGAGCTGAAGAAATGTTCAGAAGAAAGTCCATCTCCAGACCCCAGGGCATAAGCAAAGCAGAGAAACCTGGAGACTCCAAAGCCTGAGATTCTGTTTCCTTTCATTCCTAGAGCTGTGTTTATTCCCATTTGTGAGAATTTTTCCACACACTTTGGAGAGACTCTTCTTTTTCTAAACCACTTGGAATTGGAATTGTGGTATTAGTAAGCAGAAGGCTACCATCAGACACAAGAGCAGGAAGGGACCGTGGCTGTTGCACAGAGCAGCAGAAAATGAATTGAGATTTAGGAGCTGGTATTTTAATGTAATTAATTACATGCAAAATCTGAGTAGTACTTGTGTGTTTGCTCCAAGAGTATTTGCTATTTTCTGGTCTTTCATTTCCATTTTCTCATACTGCATTAGAACACATTTCTTTCTTTTTGTTTTTTTGGCGGTACTGGGGATCGAACTCAGGACCCTGCACTTGCTAGGCAAGCGCTTATTCCACTGAGCTATATCCCCAGCCCTAGAACACATTTAATAGAGACTAAATGTAAGTTCTAATAGAAGCCATTATGCATGGGAATGCCCTAAAGTTTAGACTGAGTGGCAAAGACGAAGTTATGCAGAAGACAACAGGGGATCGGTCATTGTAAACAGAGAATATGAGCCATTGTTAGTTAACGATAATAAGCAATTTACCAGCAGCCCATGGCAAGTGTGGTCCTCATAGTAAATCTGGCTTCATGGGTGCTGACTGATGGGAATACTCTGATAACTGTTCAAAAGGTATGATGGGAAATTTAAGATACATTTTTGAGTGTCTCATTTTTAGGGGTTATGGGTATGAAAATATTATTTTTGTAATATGGCAATGGCCAGCTTCTTTCCATGTCATAAATAGTAGAAAAAATATATAGGCACTGTTGACACAGGAGCTAGCAACTAGTAGTAATTTATCATCAGCAGCAGTAATATTATTGATGAGAGAGAAGGAGATATATTTTAAAAGTAAGTTAAGTCAGCTGACATATTAGTATTCTATTGCTATGCGAAAAATTACCACTTGTTTTTGTTATTTTAAAGACAAGAAAAATAAACAAAAAAGGTATAAAATTTCAAAACAAGATTGTAGCAGAGATATATATATATATATACATATATATTAGTTAAGATAGTTATACTTCTAATTTCTGTTAATTCATTGAAAAGAAAGGTTTATGTGTATATTGTTTGATCAATTTTTCTTGCCTATATCTTGTAATATGAGCAACTATTTTGAAGATAACAATACACAATGTACTAACCACTTCTATTGATTGTTTATTTTTCTTCTTCTAGGAAGTGTCTTCATTTCAGTTGTCCATTTTTGACTGGATCTTTTATTTTTGGAAGTCTAATTTTTTAGAGCTCTTTATATATTCTAGATATTAGCCATTTGAGGAATAGCTGGTAAAAAGTTTCCCATTGTGTAGGTTGTTTCTTCATTTTGTTGGTTGTTTCCCTTGCTCTGCAGAAGCTTTGTAATTTGATGTGATCCCATTTGTTGACTCTCAGTAATATAGTATGTACTTATAACAACTCCCTACAAAAAAAGTAATCATCATCTTTTGCAAAGATGTACGGATAAAAATAATATTTTAATAAAAATTACCACAAAATTATAAACCTAAATCAACTCTTGAGGCATTACTTTACTGCTTATGTGGGTCAGGAATACCAACAGAATGTGGCTTACATCTCATACAGGTAACAGAGGAAAAGAGACAGACCATGCTCACAGGAGAATGAAGAGTAACAGTGCAAGCACCTCTCAAGGATCTGAGGGTGTGCGTGTGTGTGTGTGCGTGTGTGTGGTGTATGTATGGGTATGATTAAAATATGTAGTGCATGTTTCCATTTTAAAAAATTTATTGCAGTTGAAAACACATTGTCATGAATCACTATAAAAATATTGCCATTATCTTTGAATACATGTAACCAAGCATTCTTCTCTCTTTCTAAAGCTGTTCCTGAGATCCTTTTTCATGAATATCTTTATGACATGTGATTTAAAAAATACAGTGAATGCTATTGCCAAGCACCATCCAGTGGAAAGGCAGCCCCATGAAAACACCATGCTGTGTCCTCATTCATCTTATTCCCAGGATCTAGTGCGTGGCTCTTCCCCAAAGAAAAAAGGACCATGAAAGAGAGACATTTTGAATCCATTCAAGATACTGAGGCATCCAGGTCAGTGCAAATAGGGACCCTCAGCTAAGAGGACTCCAGAGCTGCTGCAGAAGGCGTTAAGGATGATGAGATGAGTATGTTCAAAGTGAGGGGAGAGTATGGGGGCATTCATGGCAGTGTGTCTCAGCATAATTCTTTAAATGCACACATACACTGTACTGTTCAGTCTTACCTCATACATATGTGCATATATGAGCAGAAGCCAATGACACTTTATGATGGGGGAATATTGCTAATGGAGAACTGTAGCACTGGTACCCTTCTCAGAGATACTGTCACGTTTATTTATTCCAGAGCTATTTTTAAATATAGGACCCATGTTCTGCTCTATCACTGCTTGTGTCAAAGATTTACTGGTTTAATGTAAGATATACAAGTACATAAGAGTTTATAATATTGGCTTACAGTGGCCAGTCACGAGCAGACTTGGAAGAGCACAGAGGGTTGTCTGCGTGCTGGAGATCGAAAGGGTCCAGTCCAGGGCCTGCAGCTCCGTGTGGTGTCAGGAAGCCAAAGGATCTGTGAGGAGGGAGAAGGGTCTGCTCTTCCAAGCTGAAGGTGAGACTAGAGCTTCTCTGAAGAAAAAGAAGTGAGCCTTCCTTCTTCGTTTCCTTCGTCTACAGTTCAACTGGAAAGTTTATTGGGTGCTGTCACTCACATGCCATAAATCCCAGCAACTCTTTGGTTGTTACACCCAGAACCATGTTGACCCAATTTCGTTGGGCATTTTTACTCAAGTGAATACAAAAGTGAACTATCACAGTCACCTGTTAATTGAGCAAATACAGGGAAATCTTCCGATGTTCTATGACCAGTGCTCTTCATGCCTAAAATAGGATTATTAGACCTAGGCTGTTGTTGAGTAGCAAAATGTGTGAGTCTATGTAAAGTGCTACGGACTGTGCCTGAGATGAAAGGAATCCATTTTCTGTGAGCTACTTTAAAGTTTTATTAATATCTTGCATTTTTAAATTCCCATACTCGTCTCATTATTTTTCGGAAATAGATCTCCAAAGCGGATTGTGAACAAATAAATATGTGCCTGGTTGAATACAGTGTTGTCTCTAGATTCAGAGCTGCAAGGTTGTAGTAAACGTAGAGCTCTGGAAATTTACAAGAAATCATTGCTCGGTGAACACAAAATAAGAGAATTTTGCATTGTGTAAAATATGCCTCACTGAATTTCTTAATATCAGTTTGAACATATTTCCAATGCAGATGTAACTTTGATTATATACATATTAAATTGGGGAGAAGGATCCTGGTCATATTCCGGACAAGCAAGTCCAACGGGAGATAAGTGATAGTCTAAATGAAGTGAATTTCCTGATATATTGTCATCTCATCATAGTTCAGTATTTGTTCAAAACATTAAAAGATTCTTTTTGCTGCTGCTTGAGTACACTCACTGCAACTGACAGTTCTCACACGTATATGTCTCTAAGCAGATTCTATACTTTTGCCATAACATATTATTTTAAAATAATATGAGGATTTTCTCAAACTGAAATCATGAATCAATTTCAAATATTCTATACAATGGAAAAAATGTTAAATTCATATTATCTAATTATAATTGTTGAGGTACGGTCTGCAGTCTTCTGCTCTGTGAGAATTTGAAGGTCCTTCATGGAAACCTGCCATGTTTGGCAATAATGCAATGTTTTTGTAAATCATTTTTACCTACTGCTATTCTTGGTGATATTCTCTGAGGAATATATCAAATAAAGATTTATTGAGAACTCACTTGATTTCAATAAGAGTTTAAAATGTTAGTATGTAAACTATTGGACCATAAATCTTACTTTTGAAAGACATGTTATTGAACCATTCTAAATCAGTCTTGTTCTCTGAATGAAATCGAACCCTTATCAAAAGCTTGAAATAATTTGTAAAGCAATGTATTTATTTGACATAGTGATTTTTTTCTGTGTTAGGTATTTTTGAAGTGTAATTTTATCCTTTTTTTTAAAAAAGGGAAAATTCTAATCATTTAGTCCTGAACACTTATATGACACATAATATAATTTTTCAAGATTAGAAAATGTAGAATAGATGTTCTGTACTACGTGGCAGTAGAAGTTATAGTGCAGAAATCCAGTTCTGGGATTAGAAGAAACTGTTCCTGATCCTTGGCTCATCATTAATTTAACCTGAGGCTGAAAACTTTTTGATTTTTTTGTTTTCATAGAATCTTGCTTTTAGAAATGATAAACCCTAACTCTAAAGATTATTATAAATATTAATTAAAATATGTAACATAAAGCTGGTATAAAATAAGTACTCAAGTGAATTTAACTTTGGTAATGATAAAAAATATTAAAAAATAAGACATAAACTCCACTTCTAACCTAATAATGTAAAACAGAACTCTATTTACATGATTACAGAATTATTTCTTCCTTTTTTGTATCAACTTATCAAAAACTAATTTTTAAAGAAGTAATCTGAATACTTGGGAATATTCCAAAATAATCCAAGTACTTGAGAACCTTCCAAAATAATCTGAATACTTGAGATTCTATGGAAAATGAATCCTAGACCCACCATAGAGTTCATGCTGTGCATTTTTAAGCTGATGAAAACTTTCAAGTTTCCAGTTGAAATTTTGTACACAAGGAGATAAAAGACCGTCATGTTCTTAGCAGTAGTTTTAACAAAGAGGGATAATTTAATTATTGGTGTCATTAAAACAATTAGAAAAAATCAGATTATATTTTTCTTTGATTTGAATGTTAATTTAAGCTTATTTCTCATGATGGCTATAAATACTTCTTCACAGTCATTGTGAACTCATACGTACATACATACCTATACCATAGTAAAATAAGCTACACGGAGAGAAACTTCAGACTTGTGCCCTGTATAAGAAGTATCTATCATGGCTTTCTATGTACCTACTAGGAGACTGAATAAAAACAGAACTCAAACTCTATAGTCACTTTAGATTTAATTCTTCATTCCTTGTCTTTATTACTCTGGTGAGCTATTTTTATTCTAAGAACCATTGCTTTCACTGAGAGAAGGGAGAAGAACATTTGAGTCAAGTATAATAACTAGTATACGTGGCACTTAGGGACATTTCATCAGAGAAGCTGTCCTCACTACTGAAATCATATCTCACTATCACAAGGCAAAGAAAGAGAGCAGCTAAAAATGGCATGAGTAATTTTTGAGGTGTGAAAACGCCTGACAAATTTAGTGTTGAAAACACATCCACAAACCATGGTGACAGAACAGTGATCAGAAAAGCCCAAGGTGAGACCCTTGGTGTCTTAGATGCTGCACAGTTCCAGGGGAGTGATTTGGGGATTTGTTTGTCTCATATAATAGGAATACTAGAGGTGAGTCCAGTTCAATTATGGCCTTACTGATCTAGGCATTTTGTAGTCTATATTCAGCCACCTTGAGCTATTTGCTTTATCCTCATGTCATGGAGTTGAGAACTGGTGTTGCTTTCCAGAATTTCCACCTCTACTGAAGAAAGTTAAAACCAAAAGTGCTGGATGATCAATGAAGCCATCAGGGGCACCTTTCACTCAAAAAGAGAACAGTCCTCAATTATTCCATTTCTGGGTTATTACTCAGAAATGGTATGTGTCTCCATGCTTTATGGTAGAAGACAGCAAGAAATAAGAATGTGTGAAGGCTTTGTATGGTAAATCATGGTATTCACCACTCTCATCCCTGTAACTGCTTAATGTCCCTCCTTCCCAGCATGACTTTTTAGATCCAACGCCATCATCTCCTCTGTAGCTCCCGAGTCTCAAGTCAGGATTGGATTCTATTAAAAAGCTGGGGCCTTTGCATTGTGGGTGAGTTCCTGAGTCATGGTAAAATCCTGACCCAAAAGGCTATTCGGCTTTCTTAAGTCCAACGAGCACAGAGGTGGTAGAAATCATGTGGGTGAGTTGTTGTCAGCTTCTATCAGTGGCAGGAAGGTGAGGGTGGTCTCTGGAGGAGTCTGTCCTTGCGCAGAAGTATTCTTCAAATCATGACTCATTAGCGCCCACCTACTCCTCCGCTCTACCCATCTTGCTTCAGAAGGCAGAAATGATCTTAGTAACTAGTTTCCGTATCTTTCTTTTCATACCTCCTCCTCACTGTGTAGACAGATGAAATGACATTCAGTCAGTTGCCTTCCATATGTCTGCGATTTAATTATACTTCGCAGTGTCAGGGAGGGATACTAAATCACAGCGGCCTGTTAGGGCAAACTGCACAGCATGGGAATTTTCCATGTTCATTTCTTTTCTGACTTCAAATTTGTATTAATAACGGTTATTCCTCAGAAGACTTTCCTAAGAAGTACTGACCACTAAGAACAAAAGAGAAACAAACTTGTGTATTACCTCAAGCAAGGAAGACCTGCTGTTAAATTGCATGAATGCAAACGTAGGATCTTTGCTGAAGGCTTCACGTGAAAATAAATTTTTCCATTCCATAGACTAATCCCATTTACCTTGTCTATCTTATCCTGAATAGGAAAAGAGATATCAGCTGCCCCACCACAAAGATAGATATCGGAAGAAGCACATGTTTTCAAGAGACAAACCAACTAACCAATTAAAAACAAATTCATAGAAAACTCACCCAAAATCAACATTTTATACCAGTGATTTTTATTCAAAGTCATTTATATAGAAAATTCCATGGGACAAAGCACTGTTTAGCTAAAATAAACGTTAAAAACTGATTTTAAACAACAAAATCTTGAAATAGCAAGCAACAAGTCTTTCCACATACATAATTTCTCTCAGTTTAAGAAGAAAATACTTAACTATTAGGGTAGTCTAGTTCTAACATTCAGGTTTAATATATCCACCCAGAATTTTATGAATACAATAAAAATATTTATGAGAAATAGGCAAATTAATTCTATATACTGGAGATAATATAAAGATATGTATTTATTCGTCCAAGTATTTCCATGCAAATGCATTGAACCATAGTGAAGTACACAGACTCCAAAATCTTAAGAAGACCTCTGACACTCTGCTCAGTGTAACCATAAGCACATCCTCAACTATTTTCAGATCTGGGTGCCTTTCTTTCACGTTCTATTGACATTTTCTGATCCACAGGATTCCTGCCCTGATTCAACCCTGATGCTGTGTTGTGCTATCTGGGCTTAAATGTCAATTTGTATTTAAGAGTATTCTCAAATTTTAACAGTCATTATTCCACTCACAAGGGTGTATTAGTCAGCTGTGCTTTGTAAGCTTGTCCTTTCTGCTAGGTACCAGCTCTCCTTCTACAGCTTGCGCCCTTCTTCTCCCTGTCTCTGTCTCTGTCTCTGACTCTCTCTCTTTTTAGAATAGCCTAGACACTCCTGTGTACAGAATTTTCTGCTGTGCTCTGTTGAAAGAATGAAATTTAAATTCCTTTAGTGGGAGGAATAGTCACTTGGAATTGGGATCAAATTTGACAGTAGTTTTCCTAATAAACAGACATTATACATATATATATATATATATATATATTATATATATATATATATTATATATATATATATATAATCAATCTTTCTGTAAAAATTCAGTAAATATTTACACCCATGATTCTGGGAACTTTTCAGGACAGTTTTATGTTTATTTTTAATCCTCAAATGCTTCTGACAATTTGTTCTCATGTACCAAGTAAAAGATACAGCACACGGTACTCATGAGTAGGCTTACTAAGGATTTAGCCTGTCCCACTCCAAGCATCTGATGTGGCCTTGTCACTAATGTTTTTTAGCTTGAAACAAGAAAAGACAGCACATTTGATTGAAATACACATATAAGCTTGTACATTCTATTTCCCTTGGCTCCTGCAACTTGCATTCAATGAGAAGTCTTAAGTCGCTCAAATAATTGACACACATCTTTAGGTTCCCCTTTTTTAATTTCACTTTTTTGGGAAACAGTGCATTTGTGATGCACAATGAGCACACCCAAAGCGGGGAACAGGCGCGCGTGCACAGGTCCTCTTGGTTCTTTCTTCTTCCTTCCCCACCCCTCTCCCTATCATCTCTTCTTACGCCTCCCCTGCCCCCTCCTCCTCCTCCTCGGCATCTCCATTTCTCATCATCTAGCTTTTATTTTGCTCTTCAAGTTATTTATCCTTTGGTTTCTCATACAAATGTTTAATCTTATGCATCTGACTCATTTCAAAGAGCACTGTGAGCTGAAGGTGCACGCTTCTTCCTACAAGGAATTCAAATTTAGTCCTTCATGCTTGAGCAGTACTTCGTTACATAAAGACACTATGCTTTTTATCCATTTGTATGTGGATGAGTGTATAGGCTGCTTACAGTACTTAGCTGTTACGAATTGTGTAGCTGTGAACATAGGTATGCATGGCTCACTATGGTGTGGTGTCATTGGGGGAAATGCCTAGAAGGGGAATAGCTGGGTTGGGTGGAATTTTTCATTTTAGTGTTTTGAGGAGTCTCCACACTGATTTCAACAGTGGTGGTACTAGTTCACATTCCAATCCACAATGTAGAAGGCTGCTTCATAATATCACCAGAGTTTATTGTCTCTTGATTACTTCACGATATCTATTCTTCCTGGAACAAGACATTGCTTTGATTTGGGTTTCTCTAACGGTCCAATAGGTTGAACATAGTTTCACATATCTATTGTCCACTTGTACTGCTTCTGACAAGTGTCTCTTCATTTCACTTGCCCGTTTTTTACTGCATTTTTCATTTTTCAGGACGTTTAACATTTTAGTTCAAATTAGCAACATAATAACAAACCAAAAAACCTTAGCATTAAAGTAATGTTTATTCTTAAAATTTAGCTTTTGTAGCCACGATCTTCAATCACTTATTTTCCAAATGAAGGTTTCTGTCTTCATAAAGGGACATTTTGAATGTTTCTAAGACTTAATTAACATGAGCCAGAAGGATATTTGTAAAGTTTCTCTGCTACACTGTTTGCTGGAGGTTATAAGGCTCTACCCTATAACTTCTTGGTCTCAGCCAATTATAAACTTTATATTTTTCATTTCAACTATACTTCAAAATTTCATAGACATTTCATAGACATTACACTAGACTTTTTAAATTATATTTGCATGTGTTTTAAATAAAATAGTACTGAAATTGCTCAATAGTAGGCAAAACAAAAAACAAACAGAAAACTGGAAACTAAAAATTCATCATGTTAATTAAAGAGTATCATTTTTTGTATCTAACCTATCAATCACAGAAGATGTTTTTGTTCTAAATGCAAGATGTCTGATATGACATAGAATCTAAAGGTTTCATGTGCTTTTTTCGCATATCCTAATATCCTTCTATACAATCTTGAAAGGCTGCTGGCAGGACATAGTTTTGAGAGTATCCTGGCACCAAACAGTTGGAATTAGAGAGACACATTTCCTTTGATTGATTTTCTACATGAAGCCTAAATAAGAGTTTATTGTGGTTTGAGAAAATACTAAAAGCTATGTTACATCAGTGTAGACACCAAATAATGACTAGAAAGAAACAAGAACGTCTCCTTGTGTGGACACCACCAGTAGAAGGATTTGTGTGTCTTACCGGTCTTTGATCTTTGTCTTTCCAAAAGGGTAAGGCCATTGAAAATGTTCACAAAAGGATTTCCTTTATAGTATTAATATAGTACAGAATATTAGTATCATTTCCCTAGTATCAGTGTAGAAGATGCATCAGAAGTAGTTGAACGTGTGTAGGAGAGACAAGTACAGATACCACTTTGATATTTTGGATGAGAAGTAATGGCACAGTAGGAAGCTTGAGAAGTTAAGATTATTTCAGAATATGGTCTTGACAGCCTTGTGGATTTTAAGCACATGAATGAGGAAGAGAATAAAGTCTAGAATGACCACTAGGTTTGGATTCTGTGATGGGTGTAATTGTAAAGGAGGATAAGATGTTTTGGAAGTGGGGTGGAAGACAAATTCAACACTGTACACAACAGCAACTGACTACTAGCAGCAGAGGATCAACACTTTGAAAGACACCACTACAATGACAAGTATCTTATTTTATGTTAATAAAAAAACAAGAAGTGATCATAACTTAAAGTTCAGGAATGATCCTGAGGCCATCTTCTAATGGAAAAACTTAGTCATCAAATCAAATGATTCCTATTTAAATGAAGTATAGGACTTCACCAAAATTTAGTTTCCTTGTTTAGAAAATGTCAATGAGAAGAGTAACCACATGAAACTCCCCTCTGGTTGGTTTGTTACAGTTCTGGGGGTGTCTGGTTGATAGACTTACTGAAGACCACTCTGGATGTGGGTGGCACCAACCAATCAGCTTATAGCCTGGATGGAATGAAAAGGGAAAGAAGAGGAAATCTCATTTCTGCTTCTTTGGAGAAGCCTTTAGATGTGTATCTCCAGCCTTCCAGGGTACGCTTCAGTCTTCCAGTCTTCCTTTGACTTCCTAAAATGGACGTGCATGGGACCCTGCAGTAGGTTCCAGGCCTTTGATTTTTGACTGGATCCTTCATATCTCCAGTGTGCAGATGGCCCTTTTTGTCCTTCCATACCTAACTCTACAGGCAGCCACTGTAAGACTATCAGATACATTAGGTGACTAAAGTAGGCCAATAATCTCAATTGAGTATTTGCATACATTAAATTCCTATAATAATAGCTCTATTAATAGCTCACAATAGCTCTATTGTTATAAATTTTATTTCATGCATTTTGTTAATTCTCCAAATTACAAATGTATTAAATTCCAGCCAAAAAATACATCTAAGTCCGATCCTCCCTAGATAAAAGGTGGCATTGTCTTGTCTCAAAAATATGGTTGTGCTGGGTAGGTCATCCTGAATATCAATGGAAGAAAGGCAACATGTAGCCAGATAGGAAATAATACCATAAAAACTATACAGAATACTTAGTACCAAAGGCCCTATATTGCTAATTGGATTTTGTTTCTGGAATCATGGATTACATATGACATGTTTTATTTATTTGTGTTTTGCTTTCTTATTTATTTATTTATTTATTTATTTATTTATTTATTTATTTTTGCTTTTGGGTATTTAACCCAGGCTAGAATACTTGCTAAGCAGGTCCAATGAGCTACCCCACCAGCTGACTAGACTTTTAAAATTCACTTTTTATCAGGATATACTTCTCAATATTATGAAAGGCTGCTTTTTTTCATCCCTCACCACTATTTCCCATCCCTCTCATCACTAAGTGCACCATTTTAATGACTTTTCTATACATGCTGCTATGTGTAATCTTCTTTCTCATTCTTGGCTTGCACCGTGGAATCTTTCTTGACACCACTGAGAAGGCATTGAAAAGCGCAGAGAAAGTTGATGAAATTCGGGATGTTTTTCTGGATGCCTTAGTGTACAGATAGAACTGAAAGACTGTATAGAACCCACACAAAACTCACAATCATGGTGAAGAGAGAACATATGCTTTTAGGTCAAATTATTTAGAGCTGAGAGTTGCTTGGTGTGAGAAACATATGACTGGCTAAAGAGTTCTGGCTTCACCATTCACCCAGCACGTTTATTTTGTATGTTGTTCATCTGAACAATAACATCATCCAAATAGCAGAAAATGATTTTAAAGACTATTTGATAAGATACTGTGACTATCATAAAATAATGCATGTAAATCCCTTGACATAGTCATTGAAGTACCTGCCACTGAAAATTAATTCTTTTTTAATTAAGGAAATCACATTTTAGTAAGTGCTAATCTAAACGAATAAAGCACTTTTGGCTCCTATAGTCTAGTTAAAACCCATAATCATGTGGTAAAAATTTTAATCATACTTAAGTCTTTCTCCAAGGCCAAATCACAAAATCTAAATAAGGCATTGAAAAATGATAGACTCACTTCAGTCAAGCACTGTCCTATGCAAAAAGGCATCCATTTTGTTGAATTCAGCTGGTGTAGTTTTAGAGTCTGTTTCCTAGATCCATATGGAAAACTGTCAATCAATAGAGCCCATCTGTCCCCCCCCCAGTGAAAGCAGACTGTAAACCAAAGTACTCATTTCACTTAGGTAACATTTACCCAGCTAAAAGGTCAAATCCTCTAACATGTCCACTAATGTCACTGTCCTAGTGTGTCCTCATGACCAGATAGCCCACGGCAGCTTAGTCTCTTCCCAGTCATCCAGTGTCATGACCACGGCTTCCCTTCAGTGTTGATAGCCTTCTCTAGAGGAACAGAACTGATAGTTTGCCAGGGAATTTCACAGGTACACTTAAAGGATGAAAGGTGGAAGAATCCACAATGGCCATCTGCAAGATCCACAGAGTCCAGTAACTTCTCAGTTCAAGGAGCACTGTCACCGTCCAAGAGGGATGCAGGATGCTTTGCTGTACTGAGGCCGAAGGTGTGGCAGCTCCCTGGAAAGCTGCAGGTATAAGTCCACACGGAAAGGCTGAGGTTGGAGTCCAATGTCAGGCAACACAGCAACAACACACTCACCCGCTCAAGCAGAATGGAGCTTCACAAAGGTGCCAACTTGCTCCTTCTTTCCCTTTGCTTCATCTAAGCCACAGGCCTGTTTGTTGGTGCCACCCTTAAATGGGATGGGTCTTCTGCCCTCTTTGCTGGCCTGCATGACAGTCATCTCTGGAATTGCTCCATGGACACACCCAGAAGTGAGCTTGCTGATCTGCTGGCCTTTCTTCATTGAATCAAGCTGAGAATCACTATTAATAGTCACATCTTCCCACCACTCTGTGCAGACTCCCAGTGTTCTAATCCCAGTGAAGTACTCAAATTCCTCCAATTCATCTCTCTCTCTCTCTCTCTCTCTCTCTCTCTCTCTCTCACCCCCCCTCTCTCTGGTTGAGAAGACAGCTCCAGGTCAAAATCTCACTGGAAACTGGAAATATTTGTGGACCAGCCATAGGGGATAAGAGAGCCTGACTTGCTGAGCACCACAGAGCATCAGCTTCCTCCCCAAGACCTGATGCATTGCAGGCTCTGGCAAGAGTTTCAGAAAAGGACTTACTTTCCCTCAGGCCAGCTCATATAAAAATGTCCTACTAGCCTAGGTGCCTCCACTCTTGGGGAGGAGAGTGGGGCCCTTTTTGCCAATTCTCTTTGTGAGGCAGTCTTGACTAAAACCCTCTTCTCTCCAGCTCAGTATTTTTCTACTAGTACTAGGTCCTTGCTTTCCCTCTCTGTGACCCCTGCTCCAAGCTTCTGGGGAAGTTGTGTGTGGTTCTTTGTGGCAGCGAGACATTTACCTGGCCTGCATGCCTGTCCTCTTATGGACCCTAATACGGGTCCCTAAAAATCAACATAAAGAAGGAAAGATTAATTTAGGTTCAGTTTTTTTCAGTGCTGTCTTGGGAAAGTGGAATTCTGCATTTGGCCTCTTGGTTGCAGCATCTCAGTGCCTGAAGAAAGACCTGTTGGTTGCTCATTCTACCTCATTGTCTCAAGGAACCATCCTGACATCCGGCTGTTCTAACACCATCCAAGTCTAGAAACATTCTTCATGTGCTGCCAGGCATAGCACAGTGATCTGAGATCGTCTCTCCTTTGACTTATAGGAAGTCAAACTCAGCCTTACTTTACAAATGTGTCTTTCTCCTATATAAGTCTCAAAGCTTATGATATTACTGCTCCTCTGTGGCTTAATGCTGCATAGTCTTTTTTTTTTTTTTTCATCTAAGACACAAGGGCTGTCTGAGGCCAACTGTCACATTCATTTTCCCCATCATACTACAGCATCAGGACACTCCCCAGATACAAAATCCAGAGATTCGACGAGGCAGTCCTACCACAATCTAATGAACTACAACACTCCTCATAAAATGCATATGGGCTGCTCTGCTTTATGTAATCTAGCAAGATGTTTAGGAAATGAAACAAATCTATGGAACCCCTAATATTCTCTCCTGTCAGTAAATGAGAAGTTTAAAAGAATTTCTGGGTCTTACATCACAAATGTGTTTTCTTTTTAGTAGTTTTAACTACCTTTTGCTCATGGATGCTGCATTCATCAGTGTTCTGTTGCTGTGAAAAAGTACCTAAAAAAGTCAACATAAAGAAGGAAAGATTAATGTAGGTTCAGTTTTTTCAGAAGATTCAACCTGCAGTCACTTGGTCCCACTAGCCTACTTCTTCCTGGTAGGTAGCCATCTTGCATTTCCATCCTCTCCCCATAGTCCATTGAACTGAGAACCTGTCAATGGATTAATCCACTGTCAAGCGAATAACCTCCCAGAGGTCCACCCTCAGCATGTAGCTGACTTGGGGCCCCAGCCTTCGGCACATGAGCTTTTTGGAAGATGTTGGGTTCAAACCCTAGCGGGTGTCTGATTTTTCTTCTATTTAAAGAAATAGTTGGGCACAGAAGAAACACCTGTAATCTCAGTAGTTGTGGAGGATGAGACAGAAGGATTGCAAGTTTGAGCTCAGCCTGCATAACTTAGTGGCTTAGCAAAACCTTGTCTCAAAATAAAAAAATAGAAAATTGCTGGAGAATGTAACAATATGAAGGCCTTGAGTTTAATCCTAGTACTATAGTACTAACTAAATAAGTTAATGTTAAAAAGAGTAAAATATAACTCTTTCCAATGTGTCTAAAAAGCCAATAATTTATATTCACAGTTACCTTCCAGCACCACTACAGCAAAAAAAACAATGTTCTTTTCAGTATAAAATATCTACAATTCTGAACTGTTTATAAGAATTCTAGTTGCTACTGCTGTTATAAGGGATGAGTCTGAAAAAATTAAAATACAATTTAAACTGTGTAAATCCCAATGGTAATGAAATAATTTATATTTGCTCATATAAAAGTCATACATGAATAGTATTCAGAAGTTATTCTCCCAAGCATTAAAATGCAATTATACTTAAATTCCTGAAAAACTATAGTCATATACATAACATAATGGCTAAAGAACCCTTGTTACTTTACAAATGTCTGTGAAGAGTTATAACAAAACAAAGGCTCAAAATTCTTACCTTGACTTGACATGCAGTAAAAGTCTTATTTGACTTCTGAATTCCTTCTAAAGGTGTTGACTATTTTAGGATGTAGAGATTTGGATAATAATCTAGCCCTGTAAAAACGTCTCATAATCTAGCCCTATATACCAGGGGTATATATATATATACATGTATACACACACACACACACACACACACACATATATACACATATATATACATATATACATATACATAAACATAAATACACACATATATACACATATAAAGGATATACTTGTCAGATGTATAGGCATATAGGACATTCTCATTGATGTATAGTACATTCTCATTGTAGGAAAAAAAGGGTACCCAAGAAAGAAGTGACTGACATCAGAAGAAATTTACATCTACAGTAGCTTCCTGGAATTAACTCAGTTCATAAGCAGCCTGCTGGCATTTATTGCCAACGAAAGTAATTAGATAGGAGAAATACTTCAGGGGGGAGATAAAGCTTTCATCCTTGGCTACACTCTTGGCCCAGAGTAAGAGCACGCTCTCCTTTCACATATAGTGGGCCTATTAGCGAAAGAGCATATGTGGAAATCCTTTCATCACAGGCTCTGCTTCACCAACCATCTTAGAAAGTGATGAATTTATCTGTTCTAATGACTCATTATCTGTATGTGTTACCCATGAATTCATCATCTTTTGGGCAGCTAATGTCTTTCTCTAGTTAATGTTGCATTACCTCCTCTTTTACATATTCCAGATTAAATTACACTTAATTTTCTTGCTTTTGGTGACATAATAGATTATTTTTTATATTCTAATGTAATGTAGAAATAAAAATGCATAGATTCAGACAGGTACTTCTAAGTAAGATATATTAGAAGCTGACAGACCATCTCTTTCACTAAAGAAAGACAAATTAGTGAAAAAGTAAAAAAGAATTACATGGCAATTTTGGTTAAAAAGATTGAATGGTTGTTAATGTAAAGAAGCTTAGTTTAAAATTCAAGAGTTGGAAAAGCATTTCATAGGTAATCTGAGATAGGAGAACATGTCTTTCCATGGAATCTTCTCAGAGTCCGGTAGGATCTGGTTCTCTCGTCACTGGAAAAATTGTTCCAACAGGAAACAGAGAAATGATAGTATTTACCTCATATATTGAGGGACTAATAATGTAGTGAAAACAAAATCCAGTTTTCCTCCTGTTTTATCAAATGCTAGGTTTATGCATGAAAATAGAACAAAATCTTCCATACTTATTTGATGCTTAGGATACAAATCTCTCCCACACAGACCAGGATTTCTTCCTATTGTGGCATTTCCCAAAGTTTTATGTAATTGGACAACAAGGTAAAGATCTAAACCCCAAAATATCTCTAAGGACAGATTTCCAGCCACATGAGGGAGAAACACACACAGAGGTACAAACACTATGAAGGGATCATGAGAAAATCAAAAGCAAAGTCAAAAAAGAAAAACATTCCAATCTCATCTTCTACGAAATGACATCTTTTTGTGTCCCCAGGTTTTCATTAAAATGGGTTGTTTTCCAGCCATTCTTTATTTATCAAATATTTTCCTGTCCACCTCAACTTCTAGGATTCCAAGTCTGCCTGGTACATAGACTGATATTTTTCTGTGTGTCTTCAGTTTATCCTTTGTCTTGTATTTTCACACTCTCAAGTTTGGAGTTTTTATAAATTAAAGTTGATGGACTATTTTTTGTGTTTTCTGAGTGTCCAAATAGTTCTTAAGCTGGTTCAATGGCATTTTTATTTTGGTTATAATATTTTTCAATTTAAAGTGTTCCATTTATTTATTTTATATCTAATATTATACATGGAAATATTTGTTATACTAATATTGAATATATTTCTGATAGTTGTTTTAAAATCATTAAAACAACTTACTAGCATTAATTCCACTGTCTCTTTTAATTATGAACCAATGAACTTGCATCATCTGTCCGATTTTTTTCCATATTTTTTTGCTCCTCCATAGTTCTACTTATGTTTGACTGCCTGTTTGACACTGAATGTTTTAGATGTCCAGTGATAATTTTTCTCATTCTTTGAATACTTTCATACTTTGTTTTGGCCAGAAATTGATTGTAGGCAGGTTCAATATTGCTTCTAATGCCTTTTTAGAAGACTTTTGTTTTAGGACTAGTCAAGCCCTTCTACTGAGGGATAGTCCTTGTAAGGAATCCCCCAAATGCCTCATGTGCTTAACAAGCACTCTCTACTCCTGGTACCAGAGCACAAATATGCTCAGCAGAATGCAAAGTCTGAAAATTATTCCGTTGACAACTTACCAGCAATGGACTTGTAGAATTTTTGTTTTATGCAGTTAATGTTTAAGAAAATATCAAGTGACCTGAATAATATATGTAGGAGTTTTTGTTTGACTATTCTACCATCTTTTGTATCCTATTTTACAAAGTTAAGCCTGTTCATCCTGTATTAATACATTCCTCTTCTTATCTCAGTGAGGTAGCTTTATTCAAAGAACTTAGAAATACATTCACTTGACTACAATGAAAATACTTTCTAAACAGAAAAATGTAAATGTATTCCTGAAGCTCTACAGTAAGTCATTATCTTCTATTTCATCTAGCTAAAATATTTATTAATTTTGAAGTAAGTGATGATATGTTTCTCCTCAGGGAGGTATCTGAAGATGCTCAACTGATCAGTTATTTCACCACCTTCATGATGAAAAGTACGTATTTTGTGCAAGTTACAAACATCATCTGCTTACATAAAGAATCCAAATTCAAATGTTACTTTCTTGTTAAGCATTTTAGTTTATTGATCATTGCTCCTAGAAGGGCTTGTGGCAAAATAATTAAATAATTCATGAATAAAAAGTGTGACTGAACAAGATAAATATATACTTTAGTACAATGAGCTTACATTGTCACTATTAAATAATTTTTCAGAATATTGTTTGTAGGCCTATAACAATTGCTTAGCTTCTATTTGTTACATGTTCTTATCGGTAATTTTCTACATTTCCAATGGGTTTAAATAATGAGTTTTTCATTAATTCCAAGTCATTGTTCAGCCAAAACTGGCTGGTACATCTAGTAATATAAAAAAAATCCCTCTATTAATACCCAACAGACAGAAATAGGTGTCTGTAATCATAGGAGTCATCAGTTTTACACCAAAGTCTGCATGGTATTCAAAAGTGAGGACATCCGTTAGATGAAATATGTAGCTTTTTGGGAAAATAGAGTTAAAACTAATAGTCACAATTCAAATTAAGCTATGGATTACAAAGAATAAACTGAATTTACTGAACAAGGGCTTCATAAATTATTATAAGCTACAAAGTAAAATAAAAGTCCTCATATCCACTTTGACTAACTCTAATACAATTTTAATTAGATTGTATCACTTAAAACAGAAATCTAAAATAAATTTAAGGAAGACAAAATTCCAGTCAATGCAGCTATCCTATACTGAGACTTCCCTTGTCAATTTGTTATAACTTTTGTCCACCCTCTTCCCCATGTACTTTAGTCAGTTCTTTGAATTATTATCCTTAACTTTGTTATATGATTTTGTACAACTTCTTCACTATGCAGTGAAAGTAGACATTTTTTTGTTATCCATTGTGTGTAGATAACCACTACCAGAATTCTTAAAGTATTTTAAATTTTAGAAAAATATTTTTTAAATGAGGAAAAACTTCCAACAAAACTTGCATAGTCTGAGTATGAAGACTATGTGAAGTACAGGAAAGTTATTTGATTAGTGGTGGCAATTACTGAATCCAATTTGTACTTCATTCTAACGAAACACAGGATGAATTAAATAATTAATCCAACAAAGTACATTCTGTATATGTGAAGTTACATTAGGAGAAATGGGAAGAAAATAATGACAAATACAGAGGGTGATAGGAAAACATAGTGACTGCTTTCATTTCAGAAAAGAAAAAACAATTACAGTGAAAGACTCATTGCCAAAAATGATGAAATAAATATTTTAAATAAGGAGGAGTATTTTGAGTATGCCAAGGGAAATTAATAGCAATGCAGTTTTGTTTTTGTTTTTGTTTTTTGTCTTTTTAGATAGGGTCTCACCATGCAGTTCATGCTAGCCTTGAGCTCACTTTATAGCCCAGGCTGGGCTTGAACTCACAATGATCCTCCTGTCTCAGCCTGACTAGGGCTGGGATTACAGCACTAGTGCCACCACACCAGGCTGTAATGTTTTTGTAATCAATATTGTTATCTCAACATCAGTGAATTTTATTAAACATTACTCTCTCTTTTGATCACATGGCAGTGATCAAACATGCATGGCAATTTCTGTCAGATAGAAATGTTAGTACATGTGATCATCCACCTTCGTCACCAAATCTGGCACTGTAAAATTTCTGGCTCCCCCTAAGATCACAACAACCATCATAGGTAAACATTTTTAACTGATTTGGGACATCAAAGCAGGCAGGAAATTCAGGAGAGAGGACTCCAGAGCTCTTTCAGGAAGTAGGAAGAACAATGGGATACATGTGTTTGAAGGAAGGGGGAGAACTTGGGAACTTTTAATGGCAGTGTGCCTTTAACTAAAATAATTTTAAATTTAATGACACACCATATTAGTATCACCCCTCAAACCCAGTCCCTAGGACTCGGAGCTATGTATAGGTTTGAGCCAATGGCAAGGGAATGTTCTAGACAGCAGTTATATATGCACACCCATTTATTTGGAAAAGTCTTAAAGCGACCACTAGAGATACATAAAATACATCTCAAAATTATTAGCAAATCATCATAGAAGGAATCTTAATCTGGAATTTGAAAGTGAAAACTTTCAGGAAGACATTGCGTGTGTGAGGGGAAGGTCCCGTGTAAAATGTGAGGCTGAGGCTCTCCTGGTCTATGCGGAAGCGCTGGTAGAAGAACAATCCAGTGAAAGAGCTCTGCTGAGAAAGCACTGCAGAGAGAAAGTAACTGCACTCAGCCTGTAAATGGTCTTGAAAATGTTCTCAAAAGGCAAGTTCACAATTTTGCACTCCAGCTTATCAAAAGCCAGGGAAATAATCTGAAAAAGGGAATAAAACTTTTTAAAGTACTTTTGAAATGTATTTGACGAAAGACTTATTAAATCTGAGCTGGGTGAAGCCCTTAGGATTTTTTCAATTGCAAGTGTCGGAAATTCAGGCTCAAACTGGCTTAAAGAGTAAGTGGATTTATTACATTATTGTAAGTGGGAAATCTACAGGCAACGCTTTCTCCAGGCGTGCTTTGTTAGGGAATTAACTTCAATTCTCTAGCATTCTATGTCCTGTTATGTTGGCTTTATTTTTAAAGTGTATGGCTTCTTTCATGGTTGCAACACAGCTACCATTAGCAACTGGAAGAATGTGCTGCTTTCTTATTTCCAAATGCAGAGCTTCGTACTAATTGGTTCAACCTGAACCAGTAACTATGGACATAGAAATCCAAGCTGCTGATTAACCAGGATCTTTTTCTATCCCTAAACACAATACTTCAACAAAAGGGTAAGATTTCAGTTACATATTGAAAATCCTGAATCTAAATATCTGAAATGCACCAAAATCAGAAACTTTTTCAGTACTGATATGATGCCCCAAATTAGAAAATTTCTTAAAACAACTAATAACAGGTCACAACCAAAACACAGGTGCACTAAATGGTCATATAAAATTGCCTTTGGTTAATGCTTTAACATAGACATAAATGTCATGTTTGGACACGGGTCTCCTATCCAAGCTATCTCATTATGTATATCTAAATATTCTCAAATTTGAAAAAAATCTGAAATCAAAAACACTTTTAGTCTCAAGTATTTTCAATGAAGGATACTCAATCTTTATTAGCTTACCAAAATCAGAGTCTTTTTCCCAAATGTGAAGCTATAATTCTAAAACAAATTCAGAAATCAATATTAGGAAGAGAATTAAAAATATAAATATTACTCATGTTTTAGATAAGTAGAAAGAGGCAGTTAGATTTAGAGTTTTTCCTATATGTTCTTTTGTCAATGATTGCACCTTAGCAAATATATATTTGCATTGAGATGTTAGGTTTTTTGCAATAGTGAGGATTGATCCCAGGGCCTTTACTCTTAGCAACATACCTAGAGCTTTTAAAATTATTTTATTTTGAAACCGGATATCACTAAATTCTTAGCTCTTCCTCTCTCAGTCTCAAAAAGTACAACAATTAGAAACACGTACTACCATGAGTTTAAAAAAATCTTGTACTCCTAAGAACCTAGTTTTATAATTCTATTCCCTTATGGTAAAGATAAGTAAAATAATCATAATTAATTTTAATTGCTTCTTGTAGACATACAAAAAAACGTTGTGTATTTTCTGATCCAAGACTATAAGTTTTAATTAAGCTCTGGTAGGATAAAACAGAAAGTAGAGTCCTTGACATATGCATAAAAACATTAAAATGTACTGTTTCCCAGGATGACCATGATTATACTAACACGGAATTGCTTTGTAGCCCCCAAAGCCAAAGTCTGGTAAAAAGTTTCCTTTATCTACTTTATTATTGTAAACATAAACTGAATTAGAAATGAATGGGAAGAGAATTGTGAGTTGCTGAACTGCGTATGACATGTGTGCATATGTGCGATCTCATTGGATTCCCCAACAATCTTGGAGTTACTACAAATGACACTGGCAGAGAGGTGAGAAACTGGTCACAGTTCACACAAATTAGCAAGAGGTAAAGCCCAGATATTTAGCCAAATAAGAAGACTGAGAAAGCAACTCCCATCCTATGTTGTTTTATTAGTTCTTACCTCGTACAATTTTCAACAGATGTGTTCAAATCAAGTCAGTTAATTTCATCATGAACAGTGTTGGATGACTTGTCTTTCAGACCTACCTATGTCTTTATGTATGTCTTCTAGCAAGTTGATATTTATTAACTAGACAGCCTTAAAAACAGCATGGCTAGATCTCTTCCTTTGGTGAACAAATCAGCTTAGATCTGCTTTTTCTATGGAGAACTCGATCTTGTATATAATAAATAAATTATGCTAGCATTCTTAAGTCTAGGAATTGATATTACCGTACCATGTCCCAACATTGTTTTAATGGATGCCAGAATTTCACTGACTTCTTTATGGCATAACTGAGAATATTAAAATGCCAACACTGGCCAAAAACAATAAAAATCTTGTTTTTCAATCACATCTAAAATTGATTGACTGGTATAGATTTTCCTAGAAATGTGTTTAGACAAGCTGTACACATCAAAGTGAGACAGTAAAGTCAGAAGGAAAACAGAAAGGGTCTGATTGCTGCAAAGGAAGGTTCACACAGAAGAATGCTTGGTTTGAGGGTAAGCTTAATTGTCAGCTGATTTGCTTGTGTACTGCTGAGGGGATTAATAAATGCACACTTCTGATTGACTCTGGATGGGTCATGGAAATGTGACTTTAAGAGTTATATATGCTCCCTGGCCTTTCTCCCTTGGACTGGTGAGCCAAAAGTTAGATATCTTTGCCTTGAAGTTGTGAACATCAGGTATTTTCTTTCCAGCAGTGGGAAAGCTGAACAATATATGTGGGAATAACAATAGATTCTCTCCTCCTGCCTACCATTGTCCCTGTGCCAGGGATGCAAAAACATACCCTGATTTTGGTTCCATATTTCATTCTTACCACAAGTCACACTATAGAAATTATTTTTCTCAACTCAGAGTTTTATCTTCTTCTTTGCTGTCCCAAAAATATCTAGACCTGCAAAATCTGTCCTTTTAGACTTTTAAATATAAACTTTCATAGTGTTATTTCATACTTCATTGAAATTATGGAATTTAAAATATTGTATGCTAAACAAGTTATTTTTTTCTTTATTCAAATGTCTGTGCCAAGGACCACAGAGCTGTGGGTTTCTCTCCTTCTCTCTCTCTCTCTCTGCGAGTTTTTCTGTAGATAATGTAGTGCCCAGAGCCAATTTACTTTCTGAGAGGAGACACTGAAAGTTCCTCTGCTTCACAAGGTCACCTAATCATCCCTCACAATCAAAGAATTTGTAAATGTCACCACACTTGTTCACATTTTTCTAGCTGCTAAGATAACTCAAATGACTTTATTTTGGTGCTAGGATTCCCTTGGTTCTGACCTTTAACATACAAGGGTTGAAGACCCTTGGTGATCTGAAAGCTGGAGGTGCCCCCAAGGAGAAGGGTCACTCAAGCAAACCCACTCAATCTGTTTAAATGTGTTCATTGAACCACGTGCTGTACTCTTTTTAAATTGCATTGCTTTTAAAGCACTTTATTTTTCATTAAACTTGCTTGAGTTCTTGCCATTTTGAGTATGAAGTCACTGCCTCTACTTTTTAATTAAATGGCAACACTCAATCCTGTTTCTTCAACAAATACATGTTAAGTTCATCATTCCTGATGTACCACACTGACTTAAATGATCCTCATCAGTCAGGGGCACTGGCACATTCATGCATATACTGACTCGGTTTTTAATGTCAGAAGGATCAAAGGAGACTCTCAAAAGATGTAAGAGCATTTGCTCAAGCTGATATGCTGAGTGTAAGCTCACAACTGTGTAGTTTGCATGTAATGGT
Source organism: Dinomys branickii (assembly GCA_004027595.1). Classification (NCBI taxonomy): domain Eukaryota; kingdom Metazoa; phylum Chordata; class Mammalia; order Rodentia; family Dinomyidae; genus Dinomys; species Dinomys branickii. Next base: position 19,217 of record PVLD010014079.1, on the reverse strand, counting down.
CAGTCATAATCTTTCACACCGTGGTTATAGAGAATCAGGCAACATCAGCTTTGGTTTGTTTAAAGATGAGAAATAATTTGGGTGTTTCATCATGTGCTGTCTCTGAAAATGATGTTTCTCTTATGTTCTGAGGAAATTAAAGTACTGTTATACAATGAACTGAAAAATAATTATGATACAGCAATACCCCTTCTATCATATTGGATGGGTGATGTGGTTATGGTGACTTTATAGTGTTGTCCAGCTGAAATCATATGGATTGTGATATGGAAAGAAGTCAGATGGATAATTTATAATGACAAATTGGCATAAGACAGAACTGTTTTGATCCACCTGAGACATAATTACCCTAAATATAAGATTAGTAGAGATGAGAAAAAAATCATCTGTGCTGAGTAACATTCTCTAAGGAAATCTTCCCCAACACACTTGCCCATGACTATCCAGGAAGGATGAGTTCCTAGAATGAATAGGAGCACGTGGGAAATACAGGGAGAGCAATCTTGCTGACCAGAAGAACATGAGCTTCTTATGAGCAATTCACTCTCTCAGCTTGTTTCATTTGTTATGTGTTAACTTTATTTAAAAAGGATACACTGCCTAAAATTCCAGAAGAGTGCCTGGGGAGAGATTGTAAAGATGAGGACATGAGGGTGATTGGCAGGTGACCACACTGGTCACTGAGGCAGAGGAGGAACAACCAACTCTGAGTCTGCTTGTTCATCTGAGTTAAGTTTTTGTCTGATCCTTTCCTTCATCTCTTCTGTGGCAGCCCTGCAAATAGTTCTTCCTCACCACAGGAAGTCAGTGACATTGTTATCAGGACAACTAAACACCCACCCCTCACATGGAACCTGGACTCAGAACTGGAGCTACCCTCACTGCCTGCATTTGTGTGGCCTTGTTATTTCTCTGTCCATTAGCACGACTTTTTTGTTCCAGGTCCTTCAGTGATGAGATTCTGCATGACAGGAACACTCCAAAGGAAGAAGTCTTTGAAGGAAAACATCCATGGTTTCCTGTGCTCTGAGGTTCATTGCGACTTTTACTTCAAAACTCCATCTCATTGTTCCTTCAAATTCTCAACAATTGGTGTAATGATATGAATCAAATCTGAATCACACCTATATACTGAAAGACTCACCTCAAACCAAACTCCCAGTGCTCCCACATGATACACTGCTAGAGCATCACCAGGTTGTCTTGTCCTTCACCTGGGTGTGCAAAATATTCACTTTGTCTTACCAAAAGACTGTTAATGTTTTTTTTTTTTTTGCGGTACTGGGGATCGAACTCAGGACCCTGCGCTTGCTAGGCAAGCGCTTATTCCACTGAGCTATATCCCCAGCCCCTAAGACTGTTAATGTTTGGAGAGCCAGTTTTGGAAAGATTTGAGGCCAGTGTTTACAAATTCTTGCATAGCTCAATGTGCAACTTCACCTGTGTTTCCTAGTAATACCACCTTTTTATTCCACGTGGAGATACCTGGCATGATTCTCTTTGGTCTGAAAAACCTGGATAACACACGGAGATGATAAAGACTTTTTCCTAGAGGAGAAAAAGAAAAACTTTTAACATAATACATTTTGATACTTAATTTTTTCATAATTTTCAAAAGAGATATTGTCTGTTGGATAATTTCCTTTCAACAATTCTGTTTCCAATAAGGCTAATTTCCCATTGTTTTAGTCTTTGCAGAAACAAATCTAAAAAATCTCTTGGAAAAAATCATAGAAAGCATGCAGAGTATAAAAGTAAATACATATGTGTAGAAAGACAAAGTCCTTGGATATGTTTCTAGACTTAATATTTTTAGTCTAATAACATGGCATATTCAGTATCACATGAAGTGTATAGAATTTGAAAAAATATACCCAATCTCTTTGGCATGAAGAAACAGAACAGTTTGAAGCACCCATAGCTACTGGAAAAATGAGAAGGTTCTAGAGTAAGAAAAGTCAAAGATAGGAGTTCCTAAGTCTGTAGTTATGCTTTATCTACATCACTGCTCACCACTAAACCATGGTACAGGATGCAGATTCCAAGAAAAGCACTGAAAGTTAGCCGCTCTCCGCAAGGCAGATCATTAGTTGAATGAATTTAAGGTGATTGCCTTTAAACTAAACAATTTCTGTCAATACTCTTCAGAAGAATATAACATAATCTGAATCTTTTTTTGAAATTCAAAAGTATTCATTAAATTGGACGATACTCAGTTCACTTGTTGTCCTAACAAAAACATGTTTTTGTTATTACTATTGTTTTTGTGGCAACAGAAATCAATTATAGTCAGTTGAGGAGTCAGTAAGAACTTATGGAGACAGCTGGAGCAAGCAACTGTATCGATCACTTGGATAAAATCTGAAACCTTGACTGAATTATATTATTTACCCTTGTTCTCCTCATCTATGAAGTTTGCAAAAGATCCTCTGCACAATATTTTCTGGAGTTGGAATGAATTCATACATGTGAAGCAAATTTTGTTTTAGTATTTTATATCTAGTAAGGGTTTAGTGATTTTGTTATGACTGTGATTGTCATCATTTTACCCCATACACTTTATTTTTAAATTTTCATGTTATTAGTATGTATATGAAGTACATGAGGTTTACATTCATTGTAGTGAGTGGGTCCATGTATGAAACACACCTCCCCCCTCAACTCACTGGCCTCCCTCATCTTTCAGTCCTCTCTTCCCATTTTATTATTATTATTATTAATTATTATTACCATCTCATGTTTACCTTATGCAATGGCTACACTCATTGTGGGTCAAGAGTTCACAGCAATAATTACATTTTCTTTGTCCATTCCCCTGCTGAGGGATATATACATCGCTTCCAAGATTTGGCTTTCACAAATTTTTCTGCTATTCACTGTATTTTTAAATGGTGGCTAACATGCTGCCTGGCCATAGCCAACAATATATCTTACTGTTCTTTGTTTTCTCACATCCGTACCTAATTATTCCTTTTTCTAATTATTATTCATATTTTAAGTGTGATTACAGTTATGCATTTTGACTCAGATTGAATAAATTACTTATGTAGTTCTTGATCTTGAAACATTGAATTCAGGTGTCATGTATGTAGATTACTCAAAAAGAGTTCTGATTCTTAAGCTGACACTGGAGAAATAAATCTGAAAATATTTTTCAAGAGACTCTTCCCATCAGTATTTGTGAAAGCATTTAAAATACATTTGATACTAATAGGAAGTACAAGGAGACTTTCTCTTTTTTCTCCTGCCTTCCAATATAATAAACTTGTATTTCAAAACATATCAAAAAGTCAACCATTTGGGATTATCTGTTGACATATGAACACCCTCTTATGAGTTTTCAAATTTCTGGATTCCTGTTCAGCTAAGCTTCACATACACAGGATGCATTTCCACAAATGGCTCCTGTTGCAACTAATGACAATGGCATAAATCAACCCCAAACCTCCTTCTGTTGGCATATCTATCAGAACCATCCAGCTTTGATGATAATTCAACTACATACTTCTCCCAAAATTGGGACCTTGAGAACAAAAGGGCTCTGACAATATCAGTATTTCCCCCCAGAATTGGTTTGTATGTAAGTTTATAGGCAGAAACAAGAAAGATAGAAAAGAATTCCAATGTTTCAGTGGCTTTTTGTTACAAAGTGAATTCTTGTGCTTCCATATACATTAAAATAACATCCCAGTACTGTCAATATCTCATAAAAATGACAGGTGTTTTCAAAACCATGAAATTACTTGAGAGTTTGAAACAATTCTGAAAATTGAAAATAATTACCAAAACATTTTAGCTATGCATCTATGGTTTTTAATATTAATTCATGCAAAATCAGAAATGTAGAGATGCTATAGAAATACAAGTAGAAGAAAGAAGTTTGCATTTCTGTGCTCACAAACTAAATGTTGATTGGAGGAAAGAGTGATCTAATTGTTTCCTTTGCAATAGATATTCCAGGAAGGGAGACACTTCCTATTCACAAATGGTATCCTTTAATAAATCTAACAACTCTCATGTAGCTTTCAATAGAGTTTGGACATGGGCCAGAATGTAGGCTGATGAAAACTATTTTGATGTGTCTCTGAATGCAAGAAGGTAACTTTATGTGGTAGAGGAACCTTTTATTTAGAAGGGTCTATAAAACTCAATATCCTAAGCACAAAATGAAGTGTTCCAACTTCCTTCTTCTTTGTATCAGTCTCTCACTACTCCATCTTTCAGCAATTGAGGCTGAATGGGAAATTCTGGGTCATATATTTCCTGCTGAATAGGATCCTAGAAAGACAAGAACAGGGCTTTTCATCTATGGAGGAAGAAAGGAACTGTTTGTATTAAAGTTCATCATAAAGAAAACCCTTCATTTACCAGGTGCTCCCCAACTTAGTAAAACTGCTGTAATTTAGAAATAGTGTGCTTGTGTCCTCCAAAAATTCAGCTGATAGTAGCTTGTCCCCAGTGCAGTTGTGTTGGAGGTGGTGGAAAGCTGAGTTCAGACCTGGTGGAAAGTGGTTAACTTATTAGGGACATCACAGTCTGGGGAGATTAATGCTGTTCTCAGAAAGTGAATTGGTCTGCACAGGAATTGTTATAAGAAAAACGTGTGGGCCAAGAATCTCTGAATTGCTGTTTCACCTCACCATGTGATCACTCTACCATGTGCTATAACCAGTGCAATGCTACCCACCCACAAGCTTTCTCTAGAGCTGAGCAAATTGGACGTTCAGACAGGAGAGTGATATAGACCTCTTTTTCATATTGTATCTGGTTTCAGGTATTTTATAACAATAACAGAAAACAGGCAAATACAAGTGTGCATGTTGTCAAGTAAAGGGTTAAGATAAACTGAAGTTATTCCAGTTCCCAGGCAGGCCAAGTCTTGGGTTCTATCCAAGGAAAATTACGTGTATGCTCAGAGCATCTGTTTTCTTCACTAGGAAAATGGAAAAATACCCGCCTTAATTTATTAAATCATTGCTAGGATGAAGGGAATGCACATAAAGCACCAACAGTACAAACAAGGACACATTCAATAAATATTAGAGCTCATTATGGCACTTAAATTCTGCTTTTCTCCTAAGAGGACAGACATTGCCTTTTTGATGAACTCAAATGGTCTAGGTACTGAAATATATACCAGTCATTCAGAAAATTTCTTTCTTAAACCACCTATCTTCCGAAAGAATCCTAATCAGATGACACAAAAAAGACTTCTATACCAGAATATTGAAAATATCTTCAGGCTACAAATAATTTTTTCACATCCCCAGAGTATAAGTTGCAGCCTTTGAATTGTGACTTAAACCAACCCCCAGGGCTTGCCCTGCATATTCATCCACTCATTTCTGAAATAATTAAAACTCAGAGGAATAAAGAAAATGTAATGAATTCACGCTATGGGTACAGGAGTATGTTCTCTCAAATCTGAAACTCAAGTCTACTATTTAATTGATGATTTGCCATCTTCTAATTTTTATATTCATTGGAAGAGCACTAAAGATTATTTAAGTCTAAATCATGCCCAATATATTTAGGGAGCCCATTTTGTTTTAAAGAAATTCTTTGAAATAGTCATTTTTAAAGGAATTGTGTCTGAGTTTCACCATAATTTAAACCATAAAACTGTCATGAACACTTCTCAGCCTGGCCCCACTGTGACCTCAACAGGAACTGCAAAGTAACTTTAGCTTGAAAGGCAAGAAACTTGTCTGCATGATGCTGCTTTTCAAATATATTGGACACGGGCTTCTTCAAAATAAAGTATCAGTTATCTCACCGACAGTTTACACATCTCATTAATACTATTGTACCTCCATAAAATATATATTTTAGTATGTTGCAAAAAATAAGTAATTTGTTTCTTTTAATTTTTTAGTATTTTAAGGGATAGTGTGTCATGTTTTATTGAAATTCAATTACAAAAGTTTGATTTATACTGCATGTTATTACAGACAGCTCTTTTCAGTAGGAGGATAATAATGTGACTCAATTCATTAATACATAAATCCAAAAGCTGTTCTGCTGCATTGTTTTCAGTATTCTGCACCTTCTGCATTTGTCCTTTGTCCCTCTTCCCAGCCATGCGCAGCTGTGAATGCACTACTCAGCGGTGATGGATGTGTTTAAATTCCCAAACTTACACAAACACTTGTGTGTTTACATATCATGCCAGCGCCCCTATATGCACACTTAGCGTCATTTTTAGATGGAGCTAAGAAAGTGCTCAATAGGTATAGCTTTACCACTTAAAAAAGAACCCTTTCTCATGAAATTTTTGCTTTCTTCTTAGTTGCTGGCTACGCACGATGTGCTTCAGCTTCGCATTAACAAATCTCTCACCTGTGGTTTGATCATCTATGAAAAGATAGCAATTAAAACTTGTGCCATGCATGCTTGTAAAAGTGAAATTATTTAAGTAATTATTTAAGTACAGTTAATTATCCTACTTAAATTATTTAGACCCTTACTCCTTCTTTGCTTGGAAAATAGTACATACTCAATAAATTATATATTCCACCTGGGTAGTATTCTTACAAGTACAGATTCTGTTGTTGCCACTAGTATGATGGTGCTTATCACATTTCTGGGTTCCATGGATAGAAAATTAGAGGTAGGAGCTCTTGCATATTTTCCATATTTATAATTTTTTCAATGAATTCATTTCCCACAAGCATGTACAAATGCATGTGTCTAAACTCCTACTTGACCTCAGATGTTCCAAAAGTGATTTAAAAAATGAACAGTAAACATAATTTTTGCTAGTGTAAGGCAGTGTATCTGGAGCTACAGTACACATAAAGATGGCATGTTTAAAAGTCTCTGGAATACAACTATCAGTTATAGAATCATAATAAGGAATTCAATGCACTAGAGATGAGGGATGTTCTCCTGTACATCATGGTGTGCTTACATTCACTGGATAAAAATAACATATTTGTGGCAGACATACTTGCTGAAGAAGGCCTGCCATGGTTGAGATCAGTCAAGTTCCATGCAGAGAAGCTGCACTGTGACCCATGCAAAAGTATCTCCCTGAGGTACACAAGATACAGTATCTGTGCTTCACCTTGCTTTCTTTCATAGTTTTAAAAATTTAAATTTAAAGCTCTAATTAGTAAGTCTTATAATGAGAAACAAAAGTAGGAAGGAAGGAAGGAAGGAAGGAAGGAAGGAAGGAAGGAAGGTAGGAAGGAAGGAAGGTAGGAAGGGAAAGAAGGGAGTGGGGGAGGGAAAAGGAGGGAAAAAAGGTAAAGAAGGAAGAAAACTGCCTCTAAAACCTTTAATAAGTAACTAGATTGTTTTTTCAATGTGAATATACTGAGAACTAGGGAAAAATCAGTATAGCTTTCTCAGTGAAATAACTGAAAATTATCTGAAAACAGTCTGGCAATAAATTAAGAGTTTTTGTTATTTAAAAAAATAGCCCTCTAATGCTGGTGAAATGATGTTATATGGAACCCTAAAGGATGGAATTCTGGCATGAAAGCATTAAGACCGCTGCCCATGCACTCCCCAGTGAAACTGGTTACCAAACAAAAACAAGGCCATCCTTCAACATTTGCAGAAATGGTCTTAACATAACACGACAGGGAACCAGTATTTATTCAAGAAAACCTGAAAACATCCAGTAAGAAAGACAGGGGTCTGTGATATTTAAGTCAAGACAACGTCTCCTTCCCCTCAGCTGATGTATTTGTCTCTTTCCATTTGTTTGCATTTTTCAGAAATTTCTGCACATGAATCTTGCAGGATCTGTGCAGTTCACACTGGCTTCTTTGACATAGTGTATTAATGCTGAGATACATCCATGGAAGTAGCAGGAGTTTATTTCTTCTCCCTGCTTCAAATTATTCCAATATAAGATAGACCACATGTTGTTTATCACTTCATAATGGCATTTTGAATATATTTTTAGTTGGATATTATAAGCAAAGCCACTGTTAACTCTCGTGTGCAAATTTTTATTTTATTTCATTTTCCTTGGGTAAATTCCTAAGAGTAAAATGACTAATCCATAAGACCAATATAACTTCAGATTTAAAAGAAATTTCCAAATGATTGCATTATTATATATTGGGAAAGTTAAGGCTAAGTCCTTAAAAATATCAGTAGCAATTTGGCTTTGTCATGGTAAATAGTGATGTGATCAATTATTGTATTTTACAAATGGACTAGTCAGCAAACGTATTGAAATTAAAATAAAAAACTGAAAATGAAATTTAAATATAAAAATCTTTGCCACAGGACATTTTGAAAAGCATTATATCTATTCTACATTTTATAAATTATGTACATTCATATCTTTTACTTCTGCACTAAGGGAACTTGGTGTTTATTGTTCTGAAACAATTTTTCAAAATGAGTTGTGAAACAATCTTTTCACTTGACAATTCCCTTTTATGTTCACTCAATGTTAATATAATATAGTACAATTTTAATTCTTCATACTTGATATGTTAATATAATGATGTTATATTTGATATGTTAATATGATTGATATGCTAATATGATTATATAATGATTATATATGTTAATATAATGATTATATGTTTGATATGACATTTGATATGTTAATATAATGGTTATATGTTAATATAATGATATGTTAATATAATGTGGTACAATTTTCATTCTTCATATTTGATACATGATATCCTATTAAATAAATAATATGGTGAATGTCATTCAACCCTTCTTGAATAACAAGGTTTTTTTCAATTATTTTTCATCTTGGAAAATTGCAATAAAGCTTTTCCATATATCTTTATACATATATGTGAGTTACATTTAACACAGACATGTGGCAATGTAATTACCAGTTCATTGTATAGGCATTAATTACAAGTCAACTGGATACTGACCAATTTTCTTCTCCCAAAATTCTTTTTGCAACAATTCTGGCTATAATAAACTAATTTGCAGCAGGGTTAGCTTCCTACTGGGAAGAACTAGAAAGCTAGAGACAATTTTACAATCTGTCTCAAGGCATTGATGAGGAATCAGGGAGGCAGAGAACTGGCCTGATTATTTCTATTCTGTGGGCACAAAACGGGATGGAACAGTCATTAAGGTGACTCTGCATTATATAATTGTTTTTCCTTCTTGAACCATTATTCCATTCATGAATGAAAATAAATATAATATACATTGTATTTGTGCTCTTTCCTAATGATATGGTTTTGAGTCAAAATAAGGAGCCATGCCTACACATAGCCCATTAAGGAAAAGAATATGGTATGATTTCAGAGTCTGCTACTCGTTAGGTGTTGAAGAATTGGTCAATTTTCTTCTATTCTTGGAGGTGTGATTTTTACTTATAAAATGTAGATAATAATATATCACTCACAAAGTTGTTAGGAAAAGTTTTCAGTGTTCTTAATGCAAGAGGAAGAGTCATGTGGATGGCATTCATCTGCTTCCTTGCAATTTTCTCATTTCCTTGGACTTTGTTCAAACTGATTTTAGGTCTTCTTTCTCACGGCAGGGCAGTGATCTGGACATCAGTGCCTTACCATTTCGGCTGTGCAAGAAGAAGGTAAGTTAAAAGCCTTCCAGGCTTGGTCTCTTTCTCTACAAGGGGTCTGCTTACTCATTCTTAGCGGGAAGTCTCTTTTAGGAGTCAGTAATGGATTCTGTACCTCTGGAGTTGAGTCACTCGCCACGGGACTCAAGCCGCGTGCCTTGAGGCTAGGGCTTCAGTGTGGTGCTTTTCTGCTCTGATTGCTGCTGCTTAGTTTTGCTTCATTCTTTCTTTGTAATGGGAGATTGCAGAGTTAGGGGATGTGTGCGTATCTAGGCAGCTCATGAGAACATTCACACTCAGCTGTGTGCAGATACTGAAACATGACTGAGATTTCCCCATTCTCCATAAATCTAAGGACCCCAGGGAGCTGCAATGGTTGTCCCAATCTCTCTGCATTCATCCCACCGAGTCCCAGTGCCTTCTTGTCTCGCAAAGCCATATCATGGTACAACTTCTAAGTTGTGGGTCGTTTCTTAGATCTTGACACAGTGTTACTTGCACCCAAGGGAACTGAGCATGCATAGTAAATGTCACTAGCACAAACTCAGGCCAGTTATGATCTTTGTTTCTGAATTTCAGTGTGGGATTATCCTTGGGGCAGAGCCCTGGTAAGAGGCACTGGGATGTTTCACTCATTAGCAAAGACAATGAAATTGGCTCAAGAAATGAAATTTTGAGCCATTCACAGTCATTACATTTTTGAAGCCTGTCACCTCCACCTTCTTTAATCTGACCCCTGTGACATATCTGCTCCCACTCTGAGTTTGGTGCTGACAGCTGAGCTCCTGAGATTCATTCTAACACTGATTCCTGTCTCACTTTCTTCCAGGGAATCACCATATGCACTATTCTGACCTGTCAGGTCTCAGGCAAAATCTCCATGTTCCATTATCAAGTTTGAAATGGAAGTTCCTTTTTCATTTGAAAGTATGTACTACACAAGTATGTAAAGTAACCAACTTCAATCACTCTGCTGAATTAGTTATGCCTGATCTGCTCCATAGAAAGAAAAGGTTATCAGGTAGAGAAGTCACATTTTCCCTTATTCTTTCTTCTTTTAAATGCTTGAATATTTGATGTTATCACTGCTCAGGGTCTCTAGCAAGGATCCAATTAAATATTGCTTTTTATTTCCTTTTGAAGTCTGACACAAAGACACCATGAACTCCCTCAGCAGATGAAATACAGGCAAAGGGAACAATTGTGGCCTAATATACTGGAACTCTCAGAGATATTTCACCAAGTGAAGATTGGGACTTGAGTACTAAACATGTTTCAGAATATGAGGAATATCAGTGTGAAGACTGCTTCAGCTATGTGAATTTAACTTTACATTATCATTCAAAACCAAATTGCTTTAAAGTGAAAAGGTGATATGAAGTTTGGACCTGAGTAGAATTCACAGACTGCTTTCTAGGACACCAGTGCTTCTACTTACTAGGTATTTTGACACATACTGATAATCTTCATGCATCTCTAACTTGGCTTGCATATTTATTTAAATAAAACTATATGAGTATGCATACCACAGGTCTCTCTGTGGAAATAAAAATGAGAGACATGTGTAACTCACATAAAACATGGCTTAGCACACGGTGACACCTGGAGAGAAGTTTTAGAATTTAACCGAAAAAGGTACTAAATTTTTTATTTCTGTTAAGAATATTGTTACGGTCATTGGTATTGATAATGAAATATGATTGTGTTGTTAAAATTTTTATTCCGTTTTCAAAATAATTTTGATTTTTCTCCAAAACTGTATAATGCTTATGACCATTAATCACACTATGTCAGCTCAAATGGAGTGAGAAATACCTAGATTAGTGCAGCGCAGTTTGGACCACACCTCTGGATAACTGACATGGTGGCCATCAGACTGAGGGGGAAGACACACCCCCATGAGGGTGGCCCCAAACAATAGGCCTGTACCCTGAGTGGAGTGAAAAGGGAAAGAAGAAGGAAGTGTGCCTGTTCTGACGAGTGCCAGTCTTGCCAAGCAGTTCCATCCTTGGCTGCTGCCACCTTTGGATATGGGTCTAGAGGTCACAGGCTTCTTCAGCTTCCAACCCAGGTTTCCTATGGGACTCTAGTGAATTTCCAGGTCTTCCTTCTTGGACCAAGACTGCTTCATTGATCCATTTTGTTCTGTGGCTTCCAACTTCATGGGTTGAGCAGTCCCTGGATCCTCTCGCTCTCCAGTGTGGATGTTACCGCTGTGGATTCTCCTTCCTCTGACCCTGTAAGCCAGCTAACAGATCTCCTTATCTAACTGTATATATGGTTTCTCTTGGTTCCATTCCTCTAGAGAAACCTAAATGGTACAATGCATGAGAAAGGAAAATAGATATGGAAAGAAACAGTAGAGACACCATAATGAATTATATTCTTATATATCTCAATGCTATCAAATTTACTATTGGGGTTGAACTCTGGACATCTTCAGAACCTGAGTAAGCTATTCCTGTGCCTCCCCTACCAGTGTACAAGGAAGGTGGACCCCCAGACTCCTTCAGGGCACTGGATGGTTGTTCCCATCACCACCTGCACCCCTGCAGGAGCCAAACTGAACCCCAGACAGGATCAGTGGCCTTGGTGACTCTGCCCTCCCCCCTCCCCCACTGATGTGGGAACCGGGCTAGATCCTGAGCAATGTCTGAGGCCTTGGTGACCATGACCTGTGCCCCTTAACCCTTGTGGAAGCTGGGCTGAACCCCGGACAGCCTCAGCAAGCCCATTGAGGCTCTGCTGCGACTCTCCAACTGGCCTGGGAGCCAGCTGAAAGCAAGAAAGCTTCAGGAGCATCTGCAATCACACATTGCCTCCCCACAAACTACAAGAGCCACACTGAGCACTGGGAACATTCAGATCTTCACTCTGCCACTCCCACATCATTGTGAGAATGAGGCTGAGCTCTAGAAAATCTCTGGGTCTTCAAAAATAACAAAATGAAGGAGCAAAATGCAACCTCTGACCTCTACCCTACCCAGAACAAGTTCAGGATGCATCAACACAGAAGGGCCTGGAAGTCATACACCTGAAATTCCTGAGATGACAGCAAGTAAAGCAAAGAAACAACTTTATCAGGCCATAGAAGACATCAGATCAGAAACAATCAGGTAAAAAAAAAAAAAAAGGAAAAGGAAACAATGATGAAAGAATTGCTCACCACATCCGAAGAAGACATTGACAAGAAAATAGAGTAGAGAAAACTCATGCAAAGCTTGAGTGAATAATATAGGAAAGAACTACAATGCATGAAATGGTTCAAACAGATATCCAGAGAATTAAAAATTCTAATGAAAGCTGGCAAAACAGCTTGAATGAAGCTGAACATAGACATTCAGACCTTGAGGACAGCATTACCACTAATGAACGTGAAAGGAAGGATCTCTGAAAAATAACAAGGAACCAGAAAACGCCAGTACAACTTCAAGACAAAGCAAAGAAACACAATGTAGGATGAATAGATGTCAATGAAACAGCAAGCATCAACACAAGTGGCATAAAAAGACTATTTGCCGAAATGGCAGCAGAAAATTCCCCAAGTAAGGAAAAAGAATTGGACATACAGATTAATGAACCAAAGAAAATATTAATTAACCATAACCGAAACACCCAGACATATAGTGATCCAGCTTCCAGAAATTTAACAAAATATCAGAATATTAAAAGCTATTACAGGGCGGGGATGTGGCTCAGCGGTAGAGCTCTTGCCTTGTATGCACAAGGCCCTGAGTTCGATCCCCAGCACCACATACATTAAAAAAATATAAATAAAACCGATAATAATAATATATAAATAAATTAAAAAAAAAAAAAAAAAAAAAAAAAAAAAAAAAAAAAAAAAAAAAAAAAAAAAAAAAAAAAAAAAAAAAAAAAAAAGCTATTACAGAAAAGAAACAGATCACCTATAAAGTAAAGCCCATCGAAATCACCAGATTTCTCAGCACAAACCATCAGATCAAGAAGAGCCTGGACTGAAGTATTTCAGGTCCTGAAAGAAAACAACTTCCAACTCAGATTGATGTACCCGCAAAACTATCTTTCAAATTTAATGGAGAAATGAAATATTTCCATAATAAAGGACAACTGAAGAAATTCATGAGCATGAATCCTATCTTACAGAGTACTAAAAGATATTCTAGAAAGAGATTTTTAAAAAGTGACCAAAATTCCAAGAAAAACAACAGAAAGAATGCACTAGTGGGGCAAGCAAAGAGGAGAAAATCAGGGAACCAACAGCAGGAAAATACCATGACCATGATAAGCCAATACATATCAGTTATAACCATCAATGTAAATAGACTATATTCACCAATCAAAAGAAACAGACTCACAGAGTGGCTTAAGAAACAAAATCCAAAAATATGCTGCATACATGAAACACATTTAACTCAAAAGGAAATTCATAAACTGAAAATTAAAGGATGGTAAACAATACTCAATGCAACAGGAACCCAGAAATAAATGAGTATAGCTATTCTCTTTGCAATGTAAATTTCAAACCAAGAACAATCAAAAGCGATGAAGAAGGTCACTACATATTGTGAGAGATAAACTTCAAGAGGAAGAGATAACAGTCATGAACAGCTATGCACCAAACACAGGAGCATACAAATATATAAGACAAGTTTCAACAGACATGAAAAATGAAATAAGCAGCAACACAATCATAGCAAGGCACTTTAATACACCATTGACACAAAGAGACAGATCAACTAGACAAAAATCAGCAAAGAAAGAACATAACTAAACCAAACTTATCAACAAATTGACTGAGTAGGGCTTTACAGAGTGTTCCACCCAACAGCATCAGAATACACATTCTTCTCAGCTGCATATGGGACATCCCCTAAAGTAGACCATATGCTAGCACATAGAACATGCTTAAGTAAATGCAAAGCAATTGAAATTATCCCATGCATACTACTGGACCATAGTGCAATGAAATTTGAAGTTAATGACAAAAGAAATCACAAAAACTCCATAAACACATGGAAATTAAACAACACCCTCCTGAACAACCAATTGTTCACAGATGAAATCACTATGTAAAAATATGTAGATGCAACTTACAGGAATCTGTGGGATGCAATGATAGCAGTCCTCAGAGGAAAATTTATACTGGTGAATTCTCACCTCAGGAAAACAGAATGAGCACAAATAAACGATCTTATGATAAATATCAAGCTTTGTGGAAAAAGAAAGACAAGTCAAACCCAAAGCCCAAAGAAGACAAGAAATTATAAAGCTCAGGGCAGAAATTAATGTAATGGAGACTAAAAACCAATACAAAGAATTAGTGAATTGAAGAGTTTGTTCTTTGAAAGAATAAATAAAATAGATAAACCTCTACTCAACTTTATCAAAAAAGGGAAGAGAAAACTGAAATACGTACAATAAGGAATGAAAGAGATAAACTCACTACAGATCTTGTAGAAATTCAGAAGATCATCAGTACCTACTTAGAAAATCTTTGCTCTCATAAGATGGGAAATACAGAGGAAATGGATAGATTTCTAGATACATATGAATTACCAAAGATAAATGCGAAGATATAAAAATCCTGAGTAACTCAATATCAGCAAGCAAAATTGAAAATGTAATAAAACAACTACCAATGAAAAAAAGCCCAGGTAGTAAAGAACAAAAGGGATGAGGAGAAGGAGAAAAGGAAGAAAGGGATGAATATGTATGTATGTATGTATGTATGTATGTATGTGCAGGATGGCTAACATGGTTTCACTATTGTCTTATGTTGCTTTATGATAAAGAACAGTTGATGATTGGTCGTTTGATCAATATCGTATGTCTATATGTGTTTTCCTGAGTATATACTTTGAAGTTATCAATATGTAATACAACAACCACTGTTAGTTCCCTGTCACTTTGTCTATAATTCAATTTTGATTATTTTGATTGTACTGTTCTTGTGCTCCTTTGTGTCTCTTTGTAGTTTTCCTTTTTTGTTGCTGTTCTTTTTCTTTTATACTTTAAAAAAGAAAAATATAAACAAAAGAAAAAGCAAAAAGGCCAGGTCCTGATGAATTCACAGCTAAATTGTACAAGAAATTTAGAGAAGATTTAACACCAATTCTTCTCAAACTCTTTAAAGAAGTTGAAAGGGAAGGAATTCTCAACTCATTCCTGGATGCAAGTATTATCTTGTTACCAAAACCAGAGAGAAACCCAAACAAAAAAGAGAACCACAGGCCAACCTCCCTAATGAATATAGATCCAAAAATCCTCAGTAAAATACTAGCAAACAGAATGCAACAAATCATCAAGAAGATTACACAACATAAGAAATCACCAACAGGGTAAAAAGAAAACCCACGAATTGGGAAAAAATTCAGCCAAATGCCCCTCAGAAAAAGCGTTTCTATCTAGAACATAAAAAGAATTTAAAAAATCAGACCCTAAAAATCAAAGACCCAATCCAAAAATGGACACCTGAGATGAACACATACTTCCCAGATGAAGAAATACTAATAGCAAATAAATATGTCAAAAAATGTTCAGCATCATAAGTCATTCAAGAAATGCTAATTACAATAACTCTAAGATTTCTTCTCACCCCAGGAAGAGTTGCTATCCTCAAGAAATCAACCAATAACAAATGCTAGAGAGACTGTGGGGGAAAACGACCCCTTCTCCACTGCTGGTGGGAATGTAGATTTGTGAAACCACTGTGCAAATCAGTTTGGAGACGGCTCACAAAACGAGGATTAGGAGTCCCACTTAACCCAGATATTTCCTTTCTGGGTTTTTTCCCAGAAGAATGAAAAACATCAAACCACAGCAATAAATGTGCACCCATATCTATAGCAGCACAATTTGTCATAGCTAAAACTTAGAAGTAAACAAAATGCCCATTAACTGAGGGATGGGTAAAAATGTTGTGGTATTTTTATACAATGGAGTATTACTCAGCTATAAAAAGGATAAACTCAAGGCTTTTATAGGTAAATGAATGCAACTAGAGGCCATACTCACAAGTGAAATAAATTGGACACACGTGTAAGCATCATATTGTCATCCTAGTGTAAGAACCTGAAGAAGGCAATAAAACTCAAAACATAAATAGATAATAAGAAAGGGAAAGAACTTACTTAAAGAAGTAGCAACTGGTATGAGAGAAAGAGAAAAAGAAAGAAAGAAGGAAGGCAAAATATAACTATATATGTTTATAGAAGGAGAGCTGGGGTAAGTGTACTGTTCATGTCTGGTGTTTTATCGAAAAGAACAGTTAATGCATAAACTACTTTATAGTTTAAGCAATTTTGCATGCTTATATCTGGTAATCTGAGCAACTAATTTGATGATAACAATATACAATAGAACACACATTGATGAATCCTTACCATCTTGTCTATTGAAACTCTGTATCATCTCTAATGTTTTTCTTAAAAATTATATTTATTCTCTTTAATAGTTTGAACAATCTTCCATTCTTACATCTGGTAATCTGAGCAGTTTAGTTGGAGATAACAATATGTAATATAGCAACCACTGTTAATTCCTAAAATCTTGTTTGGAAACCCTGTATCATTTTTAATGGTCTTGCTTTGTTTTGTTAATGTTTGTGATGTTGGAATTTTCCTATTGTACTTTTATTTTCTTACTCTCTTTAAAATAAAAAGAAGTTACTATTGGTAGTAGTATACTAATTTTAGTTACTATTGGTAGTAGTGTACTAATTTTATCTACTGCACATCTTTATCACTTGTCTAATACAGGCTTTTTTATCGGAAAAATCACCCTAAAGAATTGTATATGATAGTTTGCATGACATTGAAACCTACAATTTTCATGGCAAAATGGCTTATTTCTGTAGTTCTTTCTCCTTCAGAAATAAAGATGAAACTTGATTATCTAGGAAAATTTCTGTAGGACTTTAGATTTAGGCACGTGTTATCCAGCCATTTGACAATATCCATGCTTCTGAAATGGCTTTCAAAATTCATGCCTTAGTTGGCAGTGCCAAAAATGCCACATTTGCTGCTGACAGCCTTACTGTTGCACGTTTTATTTTATCATAACCCTCTAATCCATATTCATTTTTGTAACAGGATATTTTATTCAGTAGCAGATTTTTATGTATGGACTTATGTGTGACTTTGAGCTGTTGATGACAACGACTTCTTAGATTTGACACCTTTATTAACATTCAGTCAATTTGAATTCAGCCAAGTTATACAATAAATATCCTTCTCCTTTCCTTCTCAGACTCTAAGCACCTTAAATATTGATACTCTTGTACCAGTTTAAAATGTTAAGAAGAAACATTTTATCTTCATGAAAGATGCATCACAAAAATGTATGTTTCCATACATAAGTATAAATACAAATATATATTTATAAACATTTCTATGTGTATTTATATGAGTATGTCCTTCTATAACATACAGATTGGCTTGGACTTAATAACTTTTCAATCTCACCATGGTACAAAAATGATATGCATTCAATAGAAACCATACTTGAAATCTGAACGCTTCCTAAGCCAGTTGTATGCAGCACCAGCCTCCAGCAGTGAGTCACAGCTCCTTGGTGATCACAAAACCACCAGGAGAAACAACCAAGCAATATTCTATTGGTTGCCAGCACTATTTTCGATACATATATTTAATAAATTACACGATGCATTCTATATTTTATCACAAAATAGATTCTGTGTTAGATATTTTTGCTACTGTAGGCTAACAGAGATGTCACGTTTGCTTAACATAAGCTATGCTGAACTCTGAAGTTTACTACGTTAGGAGTATTAAATACATTTTTGAGGCCCCCTTCCGGCTCTCCCCACCAACAACATGCTCCAGTTCCTGGATCCGGGGAAGATGGCGACCAGGTGAGCAGCAAGGGAGAGAACCTCCTTAATAAACACCACCAGCTCGAGACAGACTTGGCGAGCGTGAATGCCGGTACCTCGGCTGGGAAGTTTAAACTGGGCGTATTTCTCTGAGATGCCGGGGGAGATGTGGTAGGGTGGACCAGGCTGCCGGGGCGAGACGTGGGAAAGCCCCAGACGCTGGGAGCCAGGGACGATCCGCGCGGGGAAGAACCTTGGCTCGGTCCAAGCGCCGAGGGAGCGCAGCCGGCTCGGTCCCTCCCGCCTAACGAGCTGGTGCAGCCCCCCGGCGACTCCCGACAGAGATCGGCTTGTTAGCGGCGGAGACGCCCGGCAATCCCACGTTTCGCGCGTGTCGGGCGGGCCGCGCGGAGGGCCCCAAACGCCGGGAGCTGAGAGAAAGATTTGCTGGGTCCTAGCGCCCCGAGAATACAGACAGCTCGATCCCTCCCGCCTCCCGAGCCGGCGCAGCTCTCCGGCGACTCCCGACAGAGATCCGCTCTCTGGCGGCGGCAACGCCCAGCGGTCTCACGTTTCGTGCGCATCGGGCGGGCTGCGCAGAAAGCCCCAAAGGATAGACTGGCACCTTGGAACCTTCATGCCTGCAGGGACTCCAATAACTGGTGAGATAACGGCGCTCACGACCAGATCACCGAGTGGGGGAGGAGATCCATCCCTATACCTGCAGGGAACCCTGGGAGGGTGGGGGAGCAGTCTTACACACCTCACCCAGCTCACTAGGTAGGGAGTATCTAACCAATATCTGTACAGCCTTTTAAGCGGAACTCTCAGCAGAAAGCTTAAGGGACATTCTCCCAAAGAGAAGGAATCATTCGAGCA
>PVLD010014078.1:0-53644 GCA_004027595.1 Dinomys branickii | reverse complement strand
GTAAAAATCTTGAAGACATAGGAGTAGGCAGAGAGTTCATGAACAAAAATGAAACTGCAAGGGAAACACTTCAAAGAATCAATAATTGGGACCTCATTCTACTGAAAAGTTTTTGTACATCTAAAGAAATCACCAGCAAAGTAAAAAGAAAACCCACAAATTGGGAAAAAATCCTAGCTGGCTGTCCCTCAGACAAAGGACTGCTATCTAGAACATACAAAGAACTAAAAAACATGTACGTGTCCAAATTCAAAGACCCAGTCCAGAAACGGGCAGCTGAGATGAATACACACTTCTCAGATAAAGAAATACAAATGGCAAATAAATATATGAGAAAATGTTCCACATCCTTAGTCATTTGAGAAATGCAAATAAAAACAACATCGAGATTTCATCTCACCCCAGTAACACTGGCCAGTATGAATAAGTCATCCAATAACAAATGCTGGCGAGGATGTGGAGAAATAGGGACTCTATTACACTGCTGGTGGGAATGCAGACTGGTGCAACCACTGTGGAGAGCAGTTTGGAGATTTCTCAGCAAACTAGGTCTAGAGGTTCCATTCAAACCAGCTATTCCCCTTCTGGGTATTTTCCCGGAAGATCTGAGAACATCATATCACTCTGATATATGTGCACCCATGTTTATAGCAGCTCAATTTGTAATAGCTAAAATGTGGAAGCAACCGAAGTGTCCACCCACAGAAGACTGGATTAAAAAACTGTGGCATTTTTATATAATGGAATATTATTCAGCTATAAAGAAAGACAGTTTTGGGGACTTTGTAGGCAAGTGGTCAAAACTGGAGTCCATACTCTTAAGTGAAATAAATCAGCGGTACATGTGCAGGCAACATATTGTATCACTGGTGTAAGAACCTGAGGGTGGGAATATAAACTAAGAGACATGAAGGAAATCTGTTCAAAAACAAGGAACAGATGGGATGAGGGAAAGGAGAAAAGAAAGAGGCAAAAATGTATGTATGTATATATGTATATACATATGTGCAGGAGGGCTAACATGGTTCTACTATTGTATTATATCACTTAATGCTAAGGAATAGTTGATGACAGGTTATTCTATCAATCTTGTGTGTCTGTATGTGTTATCCTGAACACACATTTTGAAGATATCAATATGCAAAGCAAAAAAAAAAAAAAAAAAAAAAAAAAAAAGAAATGCTGTGTGCTGGATACATGTCAGAAGAAGCTGATGCCTGTCAGGTACATCTAGCTACATTACCCAGTCATACCCCCTGAATGGCAATTAAGGGGAAGTTTTATCAAAATAAAATATTTTGTTTGTTAATTTTCACATAGCAGTTCCTTATTTATTCTGTTTCTGACCCCATTTGTGTATCAAACTCCAGCCTAGATGCTGGGAATAAAGTAGTGAATGCAATTCCTGACTTTATACTTTTTAGTGCAAATTATAGAGTCAATTTGGTCTGATTTTCTAAAGAAACCAGAAAAAAACAGCAACCTGTGGACCTACAACATTGACTTCTCCTGCTCTGGAGATTTGGTAGGGAGGGGGCGTGGTGATGTCACCAACCCTAGAGGCTTCCTCATGGACACTTAAATGCAGTGTAGGGCTCACAAAAGCCAAGTTACCATCTCCTTATTTGAGGCTGGACTCTATCTAAACCAAGTTCTGGTCTACCCAACCCCATATCTGCTAACTATGGGTACTATTTTATGATTTGTAGCTTCCCTGAGTTTTACACAAACCCAGGAGTTTCAGAATTCTAAGCCCAAACACGGTGAATTGATTTCAGGATCCAGGGAGTACTGATAACTGCAGAGGAGAGGTAGAAGGAAATTTTTCAATAAGATAGGAAATAAGTTTTCTTCCTTTTTCTAGAATGACTCTGGTGGACCACTTGCTTATCCTGACATTAGAAATATCTGGCACCTTGTTGGAATAGTAAGCTGGGGTCAAGGATGTGCTAAAAGGAACAAATCGGGTGTGTACACATGAGTGACTTCTTACCACAATTGGATCACCTCCAAGACTGGACTCTGAAGGGAAAAGTAGCTGTGAAATGGAGAACAATGTCAGCTCAGGATCACCTTATCTATCACTTCATGATCTTTTGATTAATGCCAGGGGGTAGTTTGGGTCTTTTTTTCATATATCAAAATAAAAATATCTTTCTCAATATATAACTGTACCTAAAATATCTTCATTTATTTGCTGATTTTGAATTTTTTATTTTATGAAAAAATAAAATTATTTATCTATTTAACAAATAGAAGACAAGAAAAAAAGGAAGAAGACCAAATAGTATTTCTATTAATAAGGCTATAATTGATTTCTCTTACTAGTACATCCAAAGTAGACCTTAATATATATTTAATAATTAAAATAAAATACACATTTTCTAAATGAGAAAATTTTATTTTATTGAAAAAAATTACTTTTATTATACAAATTATAATTGCATTTTTTTATTTTAAAAGTAAAAGCACAAAAACATATCAACAAACAGACACAAAGTAGCATAAGAAATAGTACAATCAAAACTGATTTACAGACAATGTGACATGGACTCAACAATGGTTGTTGCTTTACCTATTGATATCTTCGAAGTATATATTCATGAACACAAATACAGACATGTGAAATTGCTCAAACAATTAATCATCTCAACAACAGGAAAAAAAAAAAAAGAAACCGGAAAACATTAACAAAGAGGGACAAAGTAGTACAATAACAGTAAGATCAGAATTGAATTATAGACAAAGCATCAGAAAACCAACAGTAGTTGCTGCTTTGCAATTTGATATCTTCAAAGTGTGTGCTCAGGATAACACATACAGACATACAAGATTGATCAAATAACCTGTCATCAACTATTCCTTAGCATTAAGTGATATAATACAATAGTAGAACCATGTTAGCCCTCCTGCACATATGTATATACATATATACATACATACATTTTTGCCTCTTTTTTATCTTCTTTCCCTCGTCCCATCTGTTCCTTGCTTTTGAACAGATTTCCTTCATGTCTCTTAGTTTATATTCCCCCCCTCAGGTTCTTACACCAGTGATACAATACGTTACCTGCACATGTACCACTGATTTATTTCACTTATGAGTATGGACTCTAGTTTTGACCACTTGCCTACAAAGTCCCCAAAACTGTCTTTCTTTATAGCTGAATAATATTCCATTATATAAAAATGCCACAGTTTTTTAATCCAGTCTTCTGTGGGTGGACACTTCGGTTGCTTCCACATTTTAGCTATTACAAATTGAGCTGCTATAAACATGGGTGCACATATATCAGAGTGATATGATGTTTTCAGATCTTCTGGGAAAATACCCAGAGGGGGAATAGCTGGTTTGAATGGAACCTCTAGACCTAGTTTTCCGAGAAATCTCCAAACGGCTCTCCACAGTGGTTGCACCAGTCTGCATTCCCACCAGCAGTGTAATAGAGTCCCTATTTCTCCACAGCCTCACCAGCATTTGTTATTGGATGATTTTTTTCATACTGGCCAGTCCTACTGGGGTGAGATGAAATCTCGATGTTGTTTTTATTTGCATTTCTCGAATGACTAAGGATGTGGAACATTTTCTCATATATTTATTTGCCATTTGTATTTCTTTATCTGAGAAGTGTGTATTCATCTCAGCTGCCCATTTCTGGACTGGGTCTTTGAATTTGGACAGGTACATGTTTTTTAATTCTTTGTATGTTCTAGATAGCAGTCCCTTGTCTGAGGGACAGCCAGCTAGGATTTTTTCCCAATTTGTGGGTGTTCTTTTTTTAAACTGGAATGTGAGACAAATAATCTACATTTATGTTTCTATTTATACATGAGGTGGTCCCCATACCTCATAAACTCATATGAATTTGGACTAGAAAAGGGATTTCAGAGGTTCATCTGGGCCAAGTCTCTCAGTTTACAGGTCAAGTTGGAGGTCAGAGAAGAGAATATATTTGCTTCAGTCACTATTCATCGTGTGTGATAAATGAATTTACCCTCATTGATTTTAGAGTCAAATTTTGTGAGGAATTAAAAAATGATTTTTAAGTTGAAGCCATTTATGTAACCTTTTTCTTTACATCCTTGTGTCACTTGTCTTCTCTTTCAGCAAAAATCATGTGACATCCTAAAGAACAGGGAACTGTGAATGTCTATGTTAGTAATTTCAGCTGATGTTGTAATCACTACAAATAATTTCCCTTTGTAATTAACTTCCTGAAATTAAAAAGTAGCCAAAATATTTGAAGGCAAGTAAAATAAATTTAAAAATGCTTCTTCATTCAGTGGCTTGTGCTGTTGCTCTTCTTTAAAGGAGGACTCAAATGACATCCCGTTCATAACTGGTGTGATATGACAGTGCTTTCTTTCTGCTTGGATGCACTATTTATTGAGTACCTATATATCCAGGAACTATCAGGTACAGACACTGTGTTTCTTCAAAGATGCTACCTTTAGTGGTTAAAAATAGGCAATGGACATGGAAAAAGATAATTTTGGATTGAGAAAAGTTATTAATGAAATAAGAACTAACAGAGAATATTTGGACAAACGAGGAATACTTTAGATTGGACAGTTTAAATAACCTCTCTAAGGAGGTAATAATTGAGATGAACCCAAAGGACCAAAACCCAAAGTATACAAACTCTCTAACAAAGAAGAAATTCAAAGAAAACACACAGAAGGCCTTGAGATAGCCAGGAGGCAGGTGAATGGGTGGGGCAGGACGAAGCCAGTGTGACTGACACGTGAGGGTGAGAGACATCAGGGTACAGGAGAGGGTGCTGGCTGCTAGGGCAAGCACGGCTTTGTAACCATGGTAATGACCTTGGTTTGCCATTCCAACTCCAGTGGTGGTCCTGGAATTTTCTAAGCAGAGGAAAAGGTGAGGTAATCTGATATTCAAGTAATGTTTAGCTTTGCTACAGAGAATGGGCTGGAGCAGGGGGTGACGCACACCGCGAGAAGCAGGGAAACAGGAAGCTACTGCAAGTGTCCAGTGAAAAGGAGCATATATATACACTTCTCCTTGGGCCATGAGGGTATATTTGTGAAATGACAGAGGGGATTGTTTTACAATGCAATTCAAAGTGCAGGAAAACGTACATAGTGCTACTATTTGGTTTCACAGCTATCTCAGGTCGTGTTCCACTGTCTTACAGACAGCAAATTCAGAAGTCAGAGTCACCTTAGTTGATTCCTCCATTCACCGTCTAGTCTAGAAAAATCACAATAATGTTTACACCCAACTTTTCAACTTTTCAGCGGATAGTTTCTAGTTGCTGAATAGTAACTAGTGAAAACACACAGCACAAGGACTAGTCTTATCTAAAAATCATGGTCACGAGCCTTCACTAGGTCCTTACTGTTCCCTGAATATCTTTCTACACTTCTCTATCCATGACTTCTACTTCTCCTAAATAAGCCATGTATTCCCTCTCTTTTTCCTTAACTCCAACATTTTCTTTTCTTATATATATTTTTTCTTCTTTCTATCAAATTTTGTACATGGTTTTGAGGTACAGCATGATTTTTTCATACATGTATAAAGCATGCATTGATCAAACCAAACATCCTTTTTCCAGGAATACCCCCACCCATTATACACATACACCCTTCCCAAAAGTAATCAGTACTATATTAAAGCTTGCTCACAAGAGATAGAACGTTGTACTTGTTTTACTGTGTCTGGCTTACTTCACCACACATAGCATCCTTCATTTCCACCCATTATGCTGGAGATGACAGGGTTGTGTTCTTCTTTGTGCCCAAATAATACTCCATTATGTAAGTATACCACATTTTCTTTACTGGATCCTGAGCTTTGACTCATGGCCAAAATAAATCCAGTATGATTTATGTGAGGTTTAAAGCCTGAAAGTGTCATGGTAATCCTTAGGGTGGCTTATTTGCTAATCCAAGATCTTGGGGAAAACTTATGCCTTGAGTTCTCCTAAAGTTAGGATTGATCACCCAGTTTTTGTACTTAAACCTAGAAGTGTGTGTGTGTGTGTGTGTGTGTGTGTGTGTGTGAATGAGTGCTGTGCAAAGCTTGCACTGTGATCCTTTGGTTACCCAATGCTCTCTGCATGCCCTCTTGCTACAAAGCGTCCTTTAATTTTAATTAAAATATTTATGTGAGCTTTTTCTGTAGGACTCTATGAGCCCTTTCAAATACCCTTGTGACACTTTGCAAATTTTAATATTTAACAGTAATGATGTGCTGCAGCTGTCTTGTACT
The DNA here is from genome assembly GCA_004027595.1 of Dinomys branickii. Taxonomy (NCBI): domain Eukaryota; kingdom Metazoa; phylum Chordata; class Mammalia; order Rodentia; family Dinomyidae; genus Dinomys; species Dinomys branickii. Next base: position 47,406 of record PVLD010014078.1, on the reverse strand, counting down.
AACGAATAAGAGTCAGATGTTAAAACTTCAGGAATTATATAAGCTAGTTGTGAGACACACCCATAGCTGAAAATTAAATGTACAAGATACTCAAACCTCATCATATCTTAATTACTTTACTACACTTTATTATTTATGTTTTTAGGTTACTTACATATATATATATATTGTGTCTGTGTGCTATAATGATCTAACATGGAGCTACAGGTCATCCTTTGGCAAATCCATACGTAGTGAAGTCTGTGTGTGTAGCTAGAAGTTTGTGAAGTGTTTACGTTTGTGACAGGGAGGTCTGCAAATGCTCGGACTTAGCTCCTGTACGCTTGTTCCATGAATTGGTTATCAAACACTTGTACTAAACCAATGGCTGTGAATATTTCTCATTTATGGTTTTAAAAGTAACCTTTACTAGATCATGCAGCCAGGGTGTATTCCTATTTCATAACACTGTAAGGTAGCTTTGGACATTGTGCCAAATGTGTTGTTAAATCCATTTCTCATAATTTTAATGTAAGAGGACATTTCAGAAGACTATGTTTTGAAATATTTCATAATGACATGATGGGGACATTTCACATTTTCAGTTTATACTGTTTAGTTATTGCTAACAAACCAAGCATGTTCTAGTATGTTGTTTATTATTATGCTTAATTATAAACAGAAAATGAGTCCCGCATACTTTCTTATGTTGCCACTTTAAAAGTCTCTTCATTCTAATTTTTTCAGAGTAGGCATTCATAGCTGAGTAATCGAAACAGAATTCCAGTAGACAACACCTAATGTTTTCTAAATCTAAGTGTATCTTCTTTACATCAGTCTTCTCTATCAAAAACAAGATTCAGTGGGGCACAAATCACTAGTCAGAGTATTGACAAACTGTTTTAATATTATTCTCCTCAGCCATTTGGTGAAAGAGAAAGGATAAAAAAGAATCAAGACAAGCAACAATCAGAGCAGGAAAAACAATGGCCAGAGAGATATTCTAAATAAACCAGGCTTCTTTTTAAAGAAAGTGCAGCACAGCACCTAAGTTGTTGGCTTAGCTACATATCCCTGATGGAGCCTACTGGCAGTGTTCAGAAGGCAAGGGACCCCATGATCAAAAAGGACTATCCTGGGAGGACCTCCTTCTCCTGCTTAGAATCCTGCTTCACCTCTGCTCCGCCCTCTTCTCAATGCTTTTAGAGAAGAAAACCCAAGTAAGCCTAAACTCTCTGCTCTGATTTGCAAATTCATAAAAAGCTCGACTCACCCTTCCCATTCATTTCTAAAGCCCAATTTAGACGCCATCCTCATGAGAAAACACTCCCTGACATTCCTAGGCAGATATTCCAGATTGCCCAGGACATAAGCCTTTGCATTTTCAGTTGTAAAAATTACCTCTTTATGCATCAGAATCTTCTTTTGGACCACGAACTGCTCAAGGGCTCTTTTGCATCTGTGTGATCCTGGAATCCCTCCTTGGCTGGCTCAGAGAGTGCAGTTGTACCTCACTGACTAAAATCGATCTGGGCGCTACATCTGTCTGTTTTCTCTTCATCATCTCCTGGTGTAAAAACCACGTCCAATCACACTGTCAAGTGTTTTGGAAAGATGCTATTCCGGTTCTTTGAGAATGGTATACTCTGGGGTTCCCTCTTTTGTCTCTTTTTCTGATGAACTCCTATTGTGTTTTGAAAGTAAGTTCACACTTTTGTAAGGCTTTTTATCCACTCTACTGTCATAGATACATGCTTATTGTGATTAAGGCACCAGCTCATCCTAGAATGTTCTACAGAGGCAATAAAGAGTTTGGTTTTAGCTAATATTAATTTGACCCTGAGTCTCCAAGAACCTGTATTTTATTGTGAATTCTATCTTTTCCTGTATCAATATAGAAGACAAGTCTTTAGTACAACTGTCTATTTACACCTTTTCACATTACATAGGAATATGTTAACACATTATCCCTATAAAGAAAATGAACCTGTAATAGATCAGGCTGAAGTTAATTTAATTATCACTCTCAGTTTGTATATATTTCTTTTTTCCTCAAAGTAACCCCTTTTTGTGATTCTTTCTAGGTCTTTTCACAAATAAATACATGACTTTAAATACATACATTAGCACTCATTTAAAGAGTGCAGTGTAAGTCTGCTTTACATTTAATGGTACCATGTTGAATTGTCACTCTGCGTCTCATATTTACTCAATAATTTTCATTGAAATCTTTCTATATTTGGACAGATAGGTAACTATCGGTCGGGTTCACAGCAAGACATGTTAAGCAGAAATCTGAAAACACCAAAAAAAATTGCAGGAAGGGCTAGAGGTGTCACCTGTACACTAGCCTGGTCTCAGCTCACTCTAAAGTGTTTCTGAACCTCAGGAAGTGAGAGAACAATCAGTGGGGACCACTGCAGAAACACCACATCTTAATGATCTTTTACTGACAAGTCCAAAAGCAGCCTCGCTTTTGCCCTGGAAAGCCTGTGACTCCCTTCTCCCTTCTCAGTTTCATCTAAGTAGAAAAATGTAATCTGTACCCAGAACCCTCAGGATCTGCGGAGAAGCAGCTTTTACCTATTCAATCTGTTACATAAAAAGAGGACGTAGAATGAGGATGCATGAGTTTGCTCACTCCCTATATCTACCATAACCTCATTCCTTTTAACTCCTGCATAACACTCCATACATAGTTCAGCAATTCTCATATGAATACTTTGTTTCCACTTTTTGCTATTGCAAATTTTGTAATAAATATCATCATACATCTTTGTTTGAGTACAGCGTGCTAGGATAGGTACTTAGACATAAAACTGGTCAGGTATAAGGTGGATAGTTTTTAAAGTTATCACTGTCAAGTTGTCCTCTAAAGTTGTTATTTCAGTTATAACTCTAGTCAACACTATATAAGTGCCCATTTCTCCATATTTTCACCACATCTTGAAACAGTAAATACTTTAAACTTCTAAAACATTTTAGTAAAACTGCAGGATTGTTTTACTTTATATTTTTATAATTACTAGTAATGAGGTCAGTCATCTTACTTAGTGCCATCTGAATTCTGAGCGCTGTGGTGAGCACTTCCGAAACCAAAACACAATGTTGCTCTTGCCTTCAAGTTCAAACAGCTTGCACTGTGGTGACAGGACATCTTGTCCACAGGACAAATTTACATAGAAATGAAAAGCACAGATGACTAAACTCCAAATGAGTACTCATGACAGTAAATGATTACAGGTCAGAGATTTGAAAAAAAGGTCAAAGAGGGTAAAGCTATACAAGGAAGTCTTCATGAAAGAATTGGCAACTAACTGTGATTGTGAAGGGTGAATAAACACCAGAAGACAGGAATGATGATCATGGGAGTGTAAGAGGACAGGAATAAACTTATGCAAGTAGGAAGCACTTGCTTGTCAGAAAGGTGACCATGAGAAATCTCCCAAGTCATCCAGCTTTAGGTAAAATCATTGTTAAGAAAACACTGTGATATAGAACTTTTGCAAACGCTTGATTTACATGAGTGCAGTTGATACAAGAGCCTCCCAGGTGTGATCCTTTTCTCCCACATTTTCACCTCTGGCAAAGTGGACTGGGCCTTGGAGTAGAGGCCAGGTCCTTCTGTTACACCATACTATGAGGAAATAAAGTGGGTAAGAAGACATGATGTTACAGTAGGCGTCAAGCAGCAAGAAAAGAGGTTTATACTTTATCCAGAAAGGAGCTAAGAGTTTTAAAATTTCTTTAACATAGAGCAGTGCCAGGATCTGTGCTTTAGGAAGATGAATCACACCAGTTACTATCACCATTCAGGTCTCTGCTTAAAGCCTCCTCCTCAGAGAAGCCAACCCTACAGAGAGCCACGCTTCCCCAACTCAGTACATTCTCCAAAATCACCCTGCTTCATTTTCCTTGTAGCATGTGTAGTTAGCGTGCATTAAGCTATGTGTTTACTATTTTGTTAATATTTGTCTGTCTTTCCCATTGGACTGTAAGTCCATGATGGCAGGAACTTTTAATATACCTGTTGGTCAATTCCCAGTATGTGGAGCAATGTGTAGCCCCAGAAAGTACTGGATGAATATTTATCAAATGAATGAATGAATGGAAAGTTTACCTAAATACTATATGAGCAACTGCCAAGAATCTAGATATATATAGTCCAAACATCTACATGGCTTCCTGAACTTTCATTTTCTGAAGAATTTGATGTTTCACTCAAAAACCTAATCTATACACATTTAGTAAAACAGCTGCCTGCTAGGTAACCAGTTCCTTTCCTGTAAAGAATTAACAAAATAAAACTGTTACCTCCTTCAGAACCTTCTTGTTCTTCTGTAAACCCATTTCTAAAAAAATGTGCAGTGAATCCCAGTGAATTATTTTAAACTGAGTTTGTTTTGAATGAGCAATGACAAAAAATTATTTATTCCAAACAGGGGTACTGAAGTCTTTTTACAGAGACGGCACTTGTGGGGAAAGCCGGTTTTGCTGAGAAGGAACTCAAGCCATGGAAACCCACAGAGCACCTGAGTCAGCCCCTGACTCACCTGTCCCTGGTGGTTTTCTTGGGTGGGTCTCTCAGATGACCAATCTAAGTAATATCCATTGTTTTTGTTCTAAGTATCCCACTGAGAGAATTTTCATTTCTTCTTTTAAACCACAGTCCATAGCTGTCATCAACTTGCTAAACAAGTTTCCTCGTAATTGCTTTCTGTTACTGCACCCATCCCTTAAAATCTCAATTATCCTTCTGGTTAGCGCATTTACCTGAGAACCACTGATCAGGACGAATGGAGTGCAGAAGTTTCCTGTATATTTATTAATAGCAGCAACCATCCCATCACACATCATGTATAGGTAAGTGGAAATCTTCCTGTTTAAAATTCTGGCATAAATAGAGTTAACAATTTCCCCAGCATGATGCCCCCTGAATGCAGTCAGGAAATGTTCAGTTTTCCCACAGGGTTTTGGATTTTCTGCCTGGAGACAACCTTGTCACAAGCATGTATGTATTTGTGTGCAGAATCTAAAGTTTTAAATAATTATTTGGGGAATACTGTAGAAAAGTCGCATGACATGTGGTAACCTGTGAAAAAAGCAGTGTGAACATAGGACTGTCATCAGCTGGTGAAGAGGGAGAGGAGAGAACAGTTTCTACTTAGAAATCCAATGTCAATTTTTGGTGGTAATACTCAATACGACTTCCCTGGTTTGTTTAACATCTCGTGTTTTCTGCAGCACTCTTATGAGTTTCACAGCACCGCTTCTGTATAAATGGTCTCCACAGAGTCATGCAAATCCATATATATTTGTGTATTGAGTGTTCAGGAACCAGAACACTACAATTATGTACGGACATGTGCTATCTCTTTCATGGGTATCTCAATGGACTATTCTGACAAAATTTTAGGAAGATGCTTTTAGTCTGCAAAAAATTCTCAAAATGTGGAAAACTTTATCCAAATGAACTGAATCTAATCTTAAAATATTTATTTTTTCAATAAATGTATCACTGACATAAATATTGGTCTAAAATGTATATTATTAAATATATGTATGGGGTGAATAGTTGAGCCTTCATTTATAAAAGCAAATAACATATATATATATATTTATATACATATTCACAATATCAGCATTCATCTAAATTACGATTAGAAAAGGTACATACACTCATTGAGGCAGAATATATTAATATCACTTTTTCTTTAATTCGAGTAAATATTATTGTATGATTTTTTATTCAAGATGTTATTTCATTCATAACCCTTATGTTTTATTTCATTTGTCAATAAAACAGTAATAGAACACATATAAAAGCAGGAAATGAAGGCATGGCTGATTTGTCCTGCTTTGCCCGTGGGATACTCTCAACCTTTATCTGCATGTACAGTATATCGTATTTTAGGGTACCTCCTTCTTTACTTTCACCGTTTCACACTTATATGATGTCATAAACTTGAAAGATTTAAAAAGATTAAGCCATTGTTTCCATGAACTCCATGTTCCTCTGGAGAGATTTGAGTGCTTGTTCTGTGATTATCTTCTCAGAACGAGGCATTAAGCCAATTATGCAGCTGACCTCATAGGAATTTGGAAATACGGCTGATTCTGCAGGTTTGTTTCAGACCCTGCTGAACTTTGTGGTTGCATGTGGGTGCTTAAATCATGACTACTTTAGAAGAAGATAATGAACACCGGAATGGAAAGTAAAGACTTCAAAATCAAATTTTATAAATTTTGAATTTTTTCTTAGATCTATTTTATAAAATGGGAAAAATCTCAGAAGAAAGTTATGTTTTTGATCCTTGCTGAAGTTAATTGAGAAGTTCCAGTGTAGGAGTTTTTAAAAACAAGATATGTTATATTCAATGCCCTCCCAGTAATTTTTTATGTGATTTTCGGAAAAATTTATATACAAATTACCAGAAGTTGGCTAATAGCAGAGTTTCTACTTCAGAAGTATCTGTTATTTCTAGCAGCTATTTGCTCTCTGTCATGGTTTGTAGAATTTTAGGTTGTGAGTCAAAGGTCAGAAAATCATCTGAGCTGAGTGCTAAGAAGTAATCAAAGTTGGAAAAAGGGAAAGGAATAGAAACTTGAAATCCTATAGTAATTTTAATGAGATAAAATGGAAAATTAGAAAGTCATGTTATTCTTCTGCTTTCAATCCATAGTGTTTAGGTGAATTCTAAAATGTCATCTTTGATTATACTTTTTAAAATCTAGATTTGATTCTGTTTTTATAAGCGTATATTCTGAAAGACCTCTTTTGAATTAAAACTTTAAAAATAAAAGTAGTCAAACCAAAAATTTTAAATCTACCTCCAACTAGGAAAGAGAGGATTAGAAAAACAAGTAAATAGCAAAATACAACTCAGCAGCGCAGTGCCTACCTGGGGAGCACAAGGTCCTGAGTTTAGTTCCTGGTTCCAAAAAAAATTGTTTAGGGAAACAGAGCAATGCAGAAAGGGTGTGTTGTACTATGCGGTGAGCAAGGTTGTTTTGGTGAAGCGGAACGCTTATTCAGTGAGGTAAGTGCTGAGCCATCACTAAGAGACCAATAATATTTTGAATTTGAAGGTGAACAAGCAGAAGCTTGTGATATAGAGTTGTAATATTGGGAGACATCAAACAGTGAGAATGGAAAACTGAAAAAGCATATATGCATTTTAGGCAACATTAGGTTAGAAATGACACTGTTAGTCCTGGAAGGGAAACATTAGTTTTACACTGTATTTGACATAATAAACACACTAATGCACTGATCCACTTTCCCAGGCTTCATTCTCCCCTGTTCGAGAAGACACCTAAGTTTGTAACCATAGCCCTGGTTCCTCAGGTGACTGCCAATCCGAAAGTCTCAACAGTGCACTGGAAATTTAAGTGCCCTTCAATTTCAAGATATAAATTTTTACAATTTCCCCCCCAAACTATCTCATTTTACTTTCCCTATTCTTACGGTAAAATCTATGTCATCTTCACCGTAGTCCCAGTCTTTAGGAATACAGTTAGTTATCACATTCTGGCAAGCGTTCTAGCCTTGTAAAGTTCCCCAGGGTCCTCGCTTCCTTTTCGCTTACTGCAGCATCACTCCAGTCCTGTGGATTCCAATAGTCTTTCCTCGCCGGTGTCCTCCTTTCCTTTTCCCCGTTCTTTCAAATGTGATCACGCACACGCAGGCGGACCCATTTCCTCAGCACTATGCCCTCACAGTCGTCATTTCCACAGGATGAAGATAGACCTCTCTGGACCAGCTGTGAAAGCTTTACACAGTCCGGGTTCCTCTGCTCTAGTTTCTCTGCAATATGGAGCTGTCCTTCATCACCCTTGCTGTCCTTCATTCATGTGCGTAACATATATTATCTATGATGTTAGGCAACACCCTGTATTCTGGACACAAAACAAGATACAGACCACAACACACTAGTGGCTAGACATGAAAAACTGACATATACCATTTTTTAAAAATTCCAAATGTAGGGTCATAATGGGGCTGGTGAAAGAGGATATCAATGAAGAGGAGATGACAAAGTGAAGTGGCAATGTTTAGTGGCAGCTCAGTTCGCAGACCTGAGGTGTGTGCATCAGGCGTAAGGAACAGGGTGTGAAAAGACATGCAGATGGGAAGGAGCCTGGCGAGTTCGTGGAAACCCAATTAATTTGAGCTGATCAGAACACAAACTGTTCAAGAATGAGGGGGAGGAGGGGTGGGTGTGGCACAGAGTAGAGGCACAGGCAATTCACTTACATAAATGTGAAGGAAAGCCAGATTGTGGCGGTGCACATAAGGAGTTCCCACATGTTTCAGGGAGTGATGAGCATTCTTCTCTAACGCCTTCTACTTCCTTCGGGGAATAAAAATGGTATCAGATGAGAGTGAAGATAGGTGGTGAGGGTTTGAGGAAAATATAAATGATTGTTTCTCTAGGAGAACTATAAAACATGAATAGAGAACAGATTTTTTAGAAATCTTGTTCTTCGGAAAGTATCAACCCAATTTATCTTTGCCTTTGATCCAATACACTATGCACCCTGCCCCCAATTGATACTTTTAATCTGAAAAATCTCACAACATGCCTGATAGTTAAAGTTTAAAGTGCAAGTTCATAGGCTCTTCCAAGAATTTAAATTCGCTAGATCTAGAGTAACATTTTACTCTTCATGCTTAATGAGCACCCTGAGAAAATTCTGATTCAGGTCACTCTCCAATCACACTTGAAGAAGCCCAAATATAGAAGTCAAAATCCCAACATCTTCATGTGGTTTAAAGGGTCATTCTTGTTGCAAACTCTATTACTCAGTCAGGGGTCCCCAGAGAAACAGAGCCACTAGCAGATGATGACAGAGAATGAGACAGATAGAGACATAGATCTATATAACCATATAGACTTAAATTTATCTATAAACACATATACACACGTGCACACATGCACATGAGCACAGGCAGGGGTTCATTTTAAGGCATCTGTTCTCCCACTTGGGAGGATAGCAAGTCTAAAGTCCATAGAAACAACTGGCAGCTGGAACTTAGGCAGGATTCAATATGATGATCTTGAGGCAGAATTTGTCCTCCCCAAACATCAGTATTTGCTGGGAAAACCTTTTGCTGATTGGATAAGGCTCAGCCACACTTTCAGAAGTGATCTCCTCCAGTCAACTGATTGCAATCCCATCACAGCTATGGAAACTGATCACAGTATCTAGATCCATGTTTGACCAAACAGCTGGAAACTAGAGTCCAGCTAAAGCTGACACTTCACATAACACACCAATTTCATCTTTGGCAGATTTATGACCCACAGTTTGCTATAGACGACAAATGAATCGCTGATCATCCTCACAGAGTACTACACAGGGTTCCTTCTCTCTGGATTGTGTTCCATTCCTCTGACATCCTTACAGACCCTTATAGCCACCAGAGCCAAGGCTTGAAACAACGCTTACCTACGTGAAACAGTGAAAAGATGCAGTTTACCATACATATATCGCTTTTCTACAAGATTCCTTGGGCCCACAGTAGTAAGCTAGTGAAATGCATGAACACTGCCCTAACCCATGCAGCACTACGTATTTGTGTGTTTTCTTTGTACATAAGCACAGAGTAAACAATATAGGATCACATTCATACTTTAAAAATCATGATGGCCTCGGGTATGAAGAATTTCTAAGGCATTGCTCCCCCACTCCCTGGAGCTGGGGAGTTCTTCATTTATTGATATTAACTCTGCTGACATCCACTGACCTCGGGAAGAATTGCTCCAAGTACAGATAATTTGGCACAAAACTGCATACTCTGGAAAAATGATCCCCTAGTCCAGAAACTTGGGCTAAAATTCAAAGCACAGGTTCAGTCCCGAGCTGTGAGGGTGGTACTCTTCTTCCCGTGCTCCCGTTTTTCTTGCTTCCTCCTGTTCTCTTCTTCCTTCCTCCCTTTCTATATCTTTTGCTACTGCTGTGCCAAACTGGGGAGCTTTTAGGGGATGAGAAAGAAGAAAGAAATGAAGATTTGAAAAGATTGTGATTTTCCTGCCATATTTTCATATCCGTACTTTATATTGGCAGACCAGTCACAGCTTCCCGCACATCTCTGCCGCTATGGATAATTGCCCTCATTGTGTTTGGAGTGTTGGTGATTCTTGGAATTACTATTGGTCTCCTGGTTCATTTTCTGGCAGTAGGTTGGTATCTATGTGTATACATATGCATGATTTTATTTCATTTTGTTATAATCTTAATTTCCATTTCCATGAATGATAAATAATCAATTGCAAACAATGAATCATCTCCCTCTACAATGATATCAGTGATCCTGGGGCCTAAAAATAAGCATTTTTAACATTTTCCAAATACTCAATTTCAGATATCTTTCAAATATATATAAGTTAAACTGAGTATCCATTCAGATACCTGATTGAATACATGGATAGCTAACTGACAGAAAAGATATCTTTACAAAGGTAAAGATGGTCCTACACATATTATTATGGCAAAAATAAAAAATCAGGTTGAACTGTGCAGGAGATCAAAGAACTCATTCTGAACAAATGGAGTTTTAATTAACTTTAATTAAAACAATTGGATCAGTTGCTCCCCACCTCTGATTTCCTGATGAGATGTGACCCTTAACTGCCTTTGTTCTTGCCTTATATATATTTTTGGTTTCCATGGTAATAGATTGGAATGTTTAGGCATGGCCACAGTTGTTTTCCTTGTGCCGTGTGACTGGGTCAGGCTCCAGCCACAATGATACATATTTTCTGTACTCTGTTCTATATGTCTCCCTTTAGATGCAATGTTAATCCAGGGCTAGGGAAGGGGTGAAAAAACTTGCAGGATTTGTCTTTGGAGAAGCACTCTAGGGCAAAGTCAGGACTGCAAAGTTAGCTCCTTATAACCCCTCTGGGATGTTTCTCAAGACACATTTTGAGGCTTGCACTAAGACTAGAATAATTTTATCTTAAAATAATATGCTAAAAGTCGCCATCCCTTATAATATCATTTTATAATTACGAAGCCACACTTTATCTGAAAAAGACAATTCCAGGAATATTAAATCATAATTTTTCTTCATAGCAAAGACATTAATATAAAAATTCTTCCTACATATCTTTAAAAAATTTTTAAAAGCCTGAAGAAACTTGGAGTCATTTTGAAAAACAAATTGCTTTAAATTTTGAAATTATATCACTTACATGCTATGATAAAATTTAAAAGTCAGCATAACTGTACTCACACTTTCCATGAGTTTGTTAGCAGTACATTTTACAAAGTCACTGTCTTAACAATTCATTTTGGTTTACAATAAAAATTACTATAGTTGTTTAAATTTTAATATGTATTTAGATGAGGTATATACTCACCATCAATATCTTTTCCATGTCTTTCACATACCTAAGTGCTGTTTATTTTTTTTCTCTAAAGCTTATACTCATAGTTTAAAGTGTCAGTCAATTTTTGATGAGTAATTCAGCCCTTCCTCCATAGCCTCTATCTTTTTTTATGTACTTGGAATCAAACTCAGGACCTTGTGCTTGCCAGGCAGGGGCTTGTGCCGTTGAGCTATATCCCTGGCCCCCTCTGTCTTTTACTTGTCAGAAACAAACAGTTCCCAACTCTTTCAGGTCATTCTAATGTTGCTATGTCCCTATTTATTTTTATTTATTTGCATTATCTGTTCACTTTCTACTACGGAAGATGGGAATTTCATAGTCATTCATATCCTGGCCACAGAGTGACTACCTTAGGATTTCTCTTCAGCAGTGTTGTGGGGATTTCCTTCAGCCATCCGTTGAATTTAATCTCCTAATGGTTGGTTTTCCTACTTCCTTTTCATTACTTTATTCACTCGGGTGGATTGTGTGTGTGTGTGTGTGTGTGTGTGTGTGTGTGTGTATTCCAGGATTTGGAAAAGGTTATGATGGGAAGCATGTATTTTTGACAACTCACCTGTCTGAAACTATATCAATACTATGGTTAACCTTAATTACTTAATTACTTACTAATACTGCATTGAATACTAGTTGGAATATTTTTCCTCTGAATTTTGACCCTGATGTTCTACTGTCTCTTTGTTTTTAAAGTTTCTGTTGAGCAGTCTAATGACATCATACTTTGGGAATTTTGAGTGATGCTTTTCCCTATCCCTCACCTTTTCAAATTTTATTAGGTGTATGTTCACTGTGCACATTATTTTGAAATTTCATAATAATGTGGCGTAGTCTAGATAATCTTTTGTTCACTGTCATGGCATTCAGTTTGTTAATTCAATTTGAAAATTCATATACTATATTAGTTCCTGGAGATTTTCTTAGATTATTCCTTTGATAATTTTTGTCTTCTACCTTCTTTCTAAACTTCATATAGTTTGATATGGGCTCTCTTAAATGGGCCTCTGCATTTCCCTTTTCCATCCTTTATTCTCTTTTTAAAAATAAAATCATTTTGAAGCTTATTTTCCAAATATTTTATTGAGTTTTCTATTTCTACTATTCCTATTTAATTCCAAAATCTTTTTTAAAAATATTCTTTATATAGCATCTTGATCTTACTTCTTACAAAAGTTTTCTGAGCGCAGTAATGGCTGCAAATATCTGCTTGAGTAGTTCCTTCCTGCCAAGGTTTTCTTTGCCTATCTAGTCATATTTCATAATAGATGCTCAAATGTTTTGATCTCTTGATGTTTTCAAACATTTAATATTTGGGATTACAAAGAAAGCTAGAAGATGTGTGTGTGTGTGTGTGTGTGTGTGTGTGTGTGTGTGTGGTTTCTTTGGACAATGGCTTTTACCGTAGCTGTCCTATTTAGGTTGTTTTGTTGAGAGAATGCAATTACCAGTATACTTGGGTCTTTGTCTTGAATTGGCCAGCATTCCCAGACAGAGAGGAAACCTTCTCATCTTTTGTATGTATATAATAGTCACTTCTAGCTTTCTGTAGACAACTTGGGAGGAACTCAATATATACACATCGCACATAGTACACCCAACTTTAACTATGTCTCCATCTCCTTGAGCTAAAAACCTTAAATGTTGGGGAAGACACTAGCTGTTTTAACCAACCTTCCCACATTTCTACCCTCTGCCTTCTGGAACTGCCTCTGGCTATTTAGGATTCTTTGGTTTAAAACAGCACTTACATTTCCCATTGCTATCTTGAAGTTCAAGTTCCTGTCTCTTATCTGCCTCCAGCTTCCACGGGACTGTGGTCTCTTCTTCCCTTGTTATGGTCTTTGTGGACTGACTTTGAAACTAGCACCTAAGCCCCTTTCCCGTCATTTTTAAAGGGATTTTGGAAAAATCACCTTTAGATATAGTATGAGTTAAATCTATCATCTTTAACCAAATATTCTTGATAGCTGAGTTTTATGATTAATCTCCAGGAGAGCTATATATGTCTTCTTAAAGTCATCTTTTAAGGTGTTAAGCTGCTGGAATTCCTCAGAATTTAAATACATTAATAATAGCTAATCAAATAGTTGCTCACATTATCTTTTCTTAGATTTTACTCCATTATCTTTTGTTCATTTAGTGTCAGAGCAAAAACCTTGAACATGTCCCTTTCGTAAACGTAAATTACATTGTCCTTATTTTTTCTACCTGAATAATCAGACTCTTTTATCCTTTGGATTCACCAAGCCACATTTGTCCTAATGTGTTTATCCTTAAATTTTTCACTAAACACGATAGGCCATTTCAAACTGCACACTCAAATCTATTTGTTTCAGGAGCATCCGTCATATATTTTTTAAACTTTGTTTTGGTATCGTTCATTCCTCAATAATAATTTAAAATTTCCTTTTCTATTTCATTTTGTTTGCTTTGCTCAAGCCTGTCCCATATGCCACGTTTTTCTATCTATCATCTGTCTATCTGTCTATCTAATCATTTCCAATGTGGCTTTTGGCTATGACTTTCATTTATTTAATGAACTCTACAGTTTACTTTTCTTCTTCACTGAACTATTGTGTATTGTTGAGTTCTTTTGTCTACAATATCCTCAAGACCTTGAGAACTAGTTATTAAAACTCCTTCTTTATTCCACTGATAATGCCTGCTCTTGTTTTATGTCCTCTCCTCTTTTTAACTGTAACACCTATATACAAGCTCCTTCATGGAGCCTTTGTAATGACGAGTCATCTTCTGTGATTTGGCACACAAGTTTGTAAAGAATCCTGTGGGAAGTAGGCCTGGAGGTGGGTTACAGACTTGGGGAGTGTGCTGCTTGTGTATAGTCTTTTGTCCTAGCCATTCTCTTATCACATCCTCAATTTTGTTTTTGTACTTAGGCGTTTATCTTCAATTTTTAATACAAAAGAAGTGGAGGTCCTAAAGGATAGTGCTCTGATTCGCCGGCTCCAGTGACGCTTTGCCTCCCCACCTTTTTAACCCAAGCTAGTTGCCTTAGCTGGAAGAGTGCATTAATGCACAATAAAAACAGCACATTAGTCTGGTTTTATTTCTGGAATTCTGCAGCATGAAAATGGGTCTTTACATCAATATTTCTTAGCTCTTCCTTCAGAACCTGAAGTCTCACTATTTTAAATTTGTAGAACTTTTAGAAAAATCTGCAACTAGCTCCACTTGTGAGATGTATTTTTGGTCTACGTAACTTCTCATTTTTGTATATATTTCATAATTTTTTGGGCATGTTTGTACCATAAGTTTTGGTTCTAAGGTGTGGTTGTTTTCCTTACTTTCCTTGCAATTAAGCCTGTTATTTTTGTCTTTTCTTCGTTTTCTGGGCTTAGAGATAGGAGAATGCAGAAAGAAAGGTTCTTAATCCATCAGCCTTAAATAGAAGTATCATATTAATTTATTCTTAAATCCTGACACTGCATGTAGAGCATTCTTAGGGCAAAAAATTTACAGGAATGCTTCAAGTTTTCTTTCCAGATATTAAGTGATAAATAATCAAGTAATGAAAAGCTGTAAAATGGTTTCCTTTCTTCTGTATGCTTATCAACATTCCTCAATTCACAGTGACATTTGAGCTAAAGAGATGTGAATGTTGCTCATGTGGTGCAGCTCTGCCTTGTGGACTTCTCATCCCTGAGAGTCCCTGTCACCCATGAGGTACCAGCTAAGCACAATATCTGCTTTAACAATGCACTCAGCACGGTTGAAGGGCAGCCTCAGCATCTCATATTGTACACGCTCGGAAGGTGATTTCCTTGTTCTACTACGTGGCTTCTCAGCCTTGAACGTCTTAGGCATTAAATATTCTAATTACCCGCTGATTCTGGGAAAAGTGTGCCACATTCTATTGTAATAAAACAAAACCACGTTACCAACTTATTAATTTACTTTACAGAATACTCATTGCTGCTAAATGTTGTAGTAGACAGAAATATTTAGACATCAAAATGAAGATTTGAAAGAAACATTGTGAACATTTAGTTATGTAAAAGAGGTTGAGGGGTTTTCAGGTCTTTTTTTACCCTTATGGTATTATAACTTCATAAATTACAGTTGTAAAGTTGAGTCTCTATCATGGAAAATAAATGACCCATGGATTGGCTGAGTACAGTTGACAGTATATATTTATAAGTCACATAGAGTCAATCCATTTTCAGCATTCTGAGACTTCCTATCTTCTTTTTCTATCAGTTTAGCACTGTGAATATTTAACACTTGTGTCATGCTCTCTAGCAACACCACAGACCAGTTACCTGCCTCTTGCACACACAGATTCTCACTTCCGTGCTCAGCTCAGGCCTGCAAACACCTATCTATCCTGCATGGGCCCCTCCCCAGGAAGGCACCTCCACCTCTCCTTTACAGGCTACATCTGCACTTGAAAATGTTTCTCTCTTGGGCAATTATTACACCATATCTTACTTGTTTACATATTTGTTTTCACTGTGGCTATTCCTTCTCTTAACCCATATACAACTTGCAGGTGAAAGCACAAGTTCATCATGAAATCCTACCCCTATTAGTTCTCATGTGTTGATTTCCTATGCAGTGACCCTGCCTCCTCCACAGGATGATATTCAAGGGCGGCTGTGTCATAAAAGAATATTTACTTAGTTCATGTTATGCTTGTACACAGTGCCTAGCAGATTCCTGATTGTTACATACATGAAATGTATCACATATCAGAGATGTGACACATATCATAGCCTAGTATCTCTGAATTTTAGAAAATAAATTTAATGAATTAGCTGTGGGCTTTATCCTTGGCTCTTGTTAACAACCACACCAAATTGGGCAAGTTGATTTATATTTCACCCAGAAATGCATACTTCATTATGTCTTTCTAAAATATCTTCAGGTGGTTACCATATTACAGTAGATAATGATAACTATTTTAATTCATAATCAGGCAATTGACCAATGTAAACAGAAATCTCGTTATAGTGAACAATCTTTTCTGTCTGAATCATGATGTTACTCTTCTTCATGACCTTTGTTTGATGTGTGTGTGTGTGCATGTCTATTGTGTGTGTGTGTGTGTGTGTGTGTGTGTGTGTGTGTGTCTATCCCAGTATCAGTTCTACAACCACTTTCCACAGTTGTGTTATGTAATCAACTGTACCAGAAAGACTCACATGGGTTTGTAAATATCTATTGAATGTAATACATATCGGTTGGTATTATTATGTAATCTATATTTAGATTTGAAGTCCATATAATTTAATTCTTGGATCATTTCTTTATTTCACAGATAACAGAACTAACTATTATCAAGGAAGCTTTGAAGTGCTAGATATCCCATACAATAAAAATTATGAAAGGGAGACATCCCAAGAAAATAACTACCTTAGTAAAATCCTTGAAAGTAAGGTAAGTTAGTATTGTTCTACATTTGACTGTTAGTTATTTAAAATATAAATATATATTCTATATAGTAGAATTTGATGTTTGACCCTGTGGTTTCCTTTAACAGATGGTTGATGCATTTGAGAGCTCTGACATTTACAGACAATATATAAATTCCCAAGTCATCACACTGGTGTAAGTAACCAACACTCACCAACAGAAGAAGAGGCCAAACCATTAGACACACTGTCAGCCTTCAGGTTTCTCTGTTAAAATGTCCATTGAAAGCTTATAGTCACTAGACAAGAAGTTACTAATATCTAACACTATCATAAATGTTAGATCTATTGTTCAGTAAAGCCAAAGCAGATATTAGGCTTGTATTATTGAGTTAATTACATCTATTGAGAATGTATTGGTCTTCAACTGACAGGTGGCTTATCCTAATTTCCTAAATATTTATGTTCAGAAAACTTTAGTCTCTTAGGTGAATATCTGCTACTCTAACGTTTTTGTTTCTCCCTGGCATAGAATGGGCCCTGTTTTCTCCCCTCTTTCTACTTGTAGTCAAACCCCTAGTGGAACTGTCCCTAAGGTTCTTCTTAGATACAGCATTGAAGATAACACATCCTTACCCAAGGTTTGATACCAAGGAAACTTCCCAGTCACCATAAAAATGTCTAGTCTCCAACTGGTGAGAGAGCTTTCCAAGAAGTAAAATAACTACATTGTGTTCCCTTCACATGGGTTTGAAATAGTGAAGAAAACGGAAGGATCCCTACAAAAGAGGTTAGATAATCTGAACCCAGCTTTAGCCGTTTAGTAGACCTGGAGTCCTGGATGAGTGACTGTTTCATTTTGGGTCTGTTCTTCTCTCCTGTGAGACATAATGATAACACTGGCCATGCCTTGCTTGTGTAACCATGGTCAGAATCAAAAAGCAAATGTGTGTGGAAATATTTACAGACCACCACATTTTCATGAAGGTGATTATTGGTTTTACTAGCCTCATTGCTACCAGTGCCTGCCCTTCTTCCCATTCTTGGGCTTCTAGGACTCTTGAGATTGCAGAATGATTATGGTTTCAACCACAATTAATCCTAGGGGTCAATTTAGTGTTGGACAGAATTGGAAAACTAAAGTTGAAGGTTCTAGGCACCTCTCAGAGGTGACTGTAGTCACTGGAGAGCTGCTCTGCTTGTGTTCTTATGCACATAACTTCAGGTCTCCTTAGTTATGTAGGTCATGCATGGGAATGGAGAGGCCACAGGACAAAGGTTTTCACTCTACCATGCACTGCTACAAAAATCAAACTTATATGAACTGAGTGCTTCCTAAAAACTACTATTGATTCATATGTCAAAATGTTGAGTATCCCTTAGGGAGACTCGAAGCACAATAATGTCATGTCAGGCACTAACCTCAAGGCTTCTTGACATTGGGCTGTCCATCTTTTCTCATTTGCACATAAATCTTCCCTGAATACCACAATCAGAACAGTCTCCTCATTGTGGCTATTCCTACACGCTCCTCTATCTGTGCCCAATCTCAGACACTGTAGATGCAGGGTGAGTAGGCACAGGGTGACGGATACACAGTGTAAAAAGCACGGGTTGTGGAATCAACTGCGCTGAATCTAAGTCTTATTTTAGTAGCCAGATATTCCTGAGCACATTACATGACCTCTCAGTACCTAACAGTTTACTTGTGTATAAAAAAGATAATGATAACACTACAGGTGTTGTGGAGACAACAAGATGTTTGCTAATAACTGGTGACGAAGTGCCTGGATCAGCAGATGTCTGATGGATGTTAATTAATAGTGTTACCCTCTAGTTATTCTGTGGTACAATTCATTTCCTCTCTGGTGAAATTTTCTTCTTGATAACGAAGGTGCAACAAAAACAAGCTCCAGCTGTGCATCACCTTTTCCATGAAAAGTTCCCTGATCCTTTTAAGAAAGAAAAGACTTATCTTCCCCCTAAATATCAAAAAAATCTTATTTCTGCCTCATTTATTATAGTTATTTGCAAAGGTCTGGAAATTCCCAGAGGGTAGGTACCATGTCTTAGTTACCCTTACATTGCCCAATGGCTCTTAACCCAGCTGTGTAACAGTAGCTCAGTACATGCATGAATAGATTATCCCAGTTTTTAGATGGCATCTTTACTCCATGCTTCAGGCTCTTCCTACTTTTTCAGATTTGTAGAGTTATTTGCCTTCTAAACTGAATAATATAACCTCACGCATACTATTTCCATGTACATGTTGGCAGACTGGTGAGCCAGTGCTTAAGACAGCAGAAGATATCAAATGTGAAAGATCAGGAGATGAAGAAAGAAACGCTGTTTTTAGCAGTACATAGAATCTTTATGTCCTTTTCAGTCCTAATGGCAACAGTGTGACAGCACACATATGGCTGGTGTTCAAGGATTCCAGAGCAAGGATGGAAAACACAAGGAGAAGAATTGAGAGCATCTTACACCAGATGCTGACGAGCCAGTCGGGATCCTTGGTTACAGATCCCACTTCTCTTAAACTCACAGGTGAGCCTCTGCACCAGAATCAACCGGTGCTGCAACCCAGCACAGCACAAACACCAGGCACAAAGCTGAACCTCATCGCATTTGAAAATAAGTGTCATTTCACAGTAGGGCAATTATTTATATTCTTTATTATTCAAAACATATTCAAGTCACAGTAATGCTATGCCTTATAACTGCTTCTCATTCTAAAGTAAATGTTAATAGTTGAAACAATCCATATAAGTAATGGTGTGTTTTAGTTTTCTTTTCATGATTTCCTCTAACTTTCAGAAACATGAATATGTAGATCTGCCATTATAAGACAGGTCACTTTCTAAAAGTTATTTTTATATACTGAAAGGAATCAGGTCATTTGTGGTGACTTCCCTTTCTTCTAAGGGAAGCAAATCACAATTTTCCACTTTAGACAATGTGGTATACAATTCCAATTAAATAAAAAAGAAATCTCTCACAGAGAGTTGTGAAGATGGTACTTCCACATCATACATACACCTACAGTAAAAGTTAAATTCCAACAAATCAATCTCTCTTTTCTACTGACTCTATCCTGAGGTTTAAAATGCTTTCACTCCCCTCTTGCTCTGCCCTGCTGGCCCTACCAACTTTCTCCATTGCCCTCTAATGAATTCGGCATGAAATTTACTATGGGTTTTTTGTTCTATTTCAGAAATCAGTAAAGCCGATGCTGAAAAAATTATCAACAGCCGTAAGTTTGAATTCTTTTTAAATGAAATATGAGATTATTACTCTTGACTAGGCACAGCTGTAATTGCTTTTTGCAAGACAATTCATTCAAACTCCACAATACGTGAGAGATAGACATGATTATAATCTAATTTTTAAAACGAGAGGCTGGGGAGATAGCTCAGTGGCACAGCACCTGCCTTGCATGCACAGGGTCCTGAGTTTGATTCCTGGTATCAAAAAAAAAGTTAAAGAAATAAAAATGAGAGAAAGCAAGCACAAAAGGGTGAAATAATTGCCTAGATTCAGCACGTTTGTGAACCAGTATCAGGGTCAAAATTCAGGCTCAGGAAATTTGGCTGCAGAGCCCATGGACGTAATGACATTGCCTCTGTCCACAGCTTACTTACTATCCAAGGCCAGGGACGCTGTGCTGAGTAGAGAGAACCCAGTGGCTGCCACTGATTGTGGTATATTCCATTCCCTTCCTTTCAGTCACAGTACTGTCAGATTTAACCATGGAAGGATAACTCAGCTCACTGTTCACTTTGTAATCAGTACACAGTATCTTGAGCTGGATATGGTGGTGCTCACCTATAATCTCAGCACCCTGAGAGACTGAGGCAGGGGAATCCCAAATTCAAACTCCACTGGAGCAATTTAGTGATGTGGGTTAACCTTGTTTCAAAATAAAAACTTTTCTAAAAGTGTTGGGGATGTAGTTCAGTGAAAAAGTGTTGAGTTCCACCCCCAGCATTACCATCAATCAATCAGGTAATCAAATTAATATATATATATATATATATATATATAATAAAAATAATACATAAATAGTGAATATTATCTACATTTTCAATGGAACAAAGATTGCTTTTGTCAGGCTGCGGGAGGCGAGCAAGGATGTCCGCTACACATGACAGAATCAAGGGAGGTTCCACTGCTCAGGAGGGAGAGTGGCCGTGGCAAGCCAGTCTCAAGATGAACGGCAAACACTACTGCGGGGCAGTGTTAATCAGCGAACGTTTCCTGCTAACTGCAGCTCACTGCTTTACGAAGTAAGCCCATCCTGTTGCAAACTGCTAGGAAGGCCAAAGCCCCGCCCCATCCCCGTAGCCCCAGTTCTTACCTGTTCCTTACGCCTGCTCCATTCCTAGGTGGTGCTTCTTTCATTCATTCTCAGAAGCACCCTGGTTTGGAAGACGAGCTACCCGGCCTATCGAAATTTTTCCCACCTTACCAGTAAAAATAGGAAGTCTCTCAATTTTGATACTATATTTTTTTCTTAACTGAGACTTCAGTCTTATCATTTTGTACTCCAGGCCCTAAGCTATGTGCAATTGCTAAAATGCAGTATCTTATTTCACACTCCACGGTCTCTCTTCACATGTCCGCTCTACTTTAGGCAAATGGGACTTAGTCCTGTCTTCAGTGCAGTTTTCCCTAAGAAATCTTTCTTTCCCTTAAACGTACTGATTTAATTCCTCCTGTTTGCATCCTCACTAATTGCATACCCAAGCATGCAAACAAGTGCTACCGCGGCCAGTGTTTATGCCCATCTGTAATTAGCTTTAGCTTCCTGTAGGTATATGCTAGTTATTTTCATTTTTATATCCCTGTTGCCTTACATAGTACCTGGTACAGGGACTCAAGATATTTCAAATGGATTAAAAAATCATATTGTATCACTGCAATGAAATCCAGAGAGATGAAATATTAATATCATGAAAAGCATATCACAGATGCAGAATTTCTTCTATTTGCTACAGAATGCAGTATTCTACTACTTTGAAATGAATAAAAGACACAGGATTTTTGTTTCTTTAGGACGGATAATCCAAAACACTTTATGGTTAGCTTTGGCACAGAAGTGACCCCCCCCTACATGCAACATGATGTGCAACAAATTATTATTCACGAAGGCTATGTCAAAGGTGAACATCATGATGATATCGCGATTTTAAGGCTCACTGAAAAAGTTGTATTTAAAAATGACGTGCATCGAGTTTGCCTTCCTGAAGCCACACAGATATTTCTGCCCGGTGAAGGAGTCGTTGTCACAGGATGGGGAGCACTTTCCTATAATGGTAAGTTCTGTGAGAACCTAATGGACTTGGTGAGATTCAGAAGCAACAAGAAAAGTTAGCAGTCGGGATGTGCAGTCCAAGGCCTTATTTGCCTCCGGCTATTGAGACTTCTCAGGTGATTTCTTGAGGAACGTTGCACAGGGAGTTAAGACTGCAGATTGCCTTGGTTTGGAACATGCCTAGGAGACCAGTATGGTTATAGAACCTCCCTTATTAGCAGAAAGTAATAAGAAAGTGCTGGTCCAAAGATTTTGTTACCATCCAGTTGGTGAATTCTTCTTTCAGCCCAGAAAGAATTACAAAGCAGAGAGTAAGAGAGAACTCATTCCCTGAGCCCCATGTTGGATGCCAAATGATGCAAGCTCTGGGTGGTTGTCTCTTGACCCAGACAAAATATTACTGTACAAAGTAGAGAGTCAAAGATCACTGAACAAAAGTACTTATTGTAGAATGAAAGAAGAAAGTGGCATCTATTGCACAGCAAAACGAAGCCCCCAGGCACGTGAACCTAGTGTGGGGGGCAAACTGTTGCCAAAGGGACTCTTTATCTAGGGGTTTTTACATACAAAAATGAGTACATTTCAGCCAAGTCGAGATCAACGATGGGGTAAAATTAGGAGAGTGGCTTAGAAATAGGCCATTAGGAACTTAGGGTAGGTAGTAAGCATACTTGGGCAAGCACCACTAATCATAACTTCAAACAGAGCAAAAATGTTCTTTAGAGAGATATGAATATCTTATTTCTGGGCATAAGAATCCTACTAGTCTAATAATGTCTTTGTTGACTGAGTCTCCAGTTCCCTGGCCTTGGCTGTTGTGTCCTTCGCTGAGTCTTCAGGACCCCTTGTTGGCCTGGCCCTTTCCCTGGCTGTCTGTGCATCTCTTCTGCCTGAACTCTCCCCACACTCCCCTCCTGGGCCAATGTTACTCTGAGAAATCCTGTCATCTTTCCCCAAGGCCCTGCTCATCCTCAATATCATGTTTTACAAGAAATGATTTGCTTAGATTGCTGGTAGGAGCCTCTTGTTAGGTTGGGAAAATGATACCCAAACCTTAGAAATGGGACCTACACCCAGTCATTCCTGTGGAGGAACAGTGGTCCATTCTGCCCAGGTCTCTTGTGATCTCCCTGTTTCAGGTTTTATAAGGACTTTGAAAGGCAGCATTTAAAAATATTTCAAATTTTATTTTCACAGTTTCAAATAATTTTTTCATAGATTTGAGTGATAGAATTGAGTGGGTCTTTTCATTCAAAGTTAAATGGTCGAATAGCAACAGTTATACGAGGTCTGACGCAAAGAGAAGGCCTGCCCTGTCTCACAGTGGGGTTCACTTCCTCTAGGTAAATTCCCAGTGTTGCTTCAAAAGGCACCTGTGAAAATTATAGACACAAATACATGCAATGCTGAAGAATCATATGACGGTGTGATACAGGACACAATGATATGTGCTGGCTACACAGAAGGAAATATTGATGCCTGTCAGGTAATTCCAGATGCTATTCATGATGACCACATAGTATATAAATAACTGCTATTATTTTAAGAAAGTCATCACTGAGGAAACAATTCTATGCTTCAGTTAATGTGCTCTTTGACAGTTCTCTGTCAGTGTCTCTCTTGGCTTTGACACCAAAAATTATTCTTCCTTCCATATACTATACGTTTACAATTAACAGCCACTTATGTTGGAGTATCTCTGATTTAAGCACTGTCCTAATTTTTTTTGCAAAGAGTAATTTATTGAGCCCTTAAACACAATCTTAACACATAAGCACTAACATTATTCTCATTTCTCAGATGAGAAAACTGAAGCAGAGGAATTCAAAGTACCTCACACAAGGTCATACCCTAACAGGTGTCCACATTGTGTACAATTCTCTGGGACCTAGCACTAAGATCTATCCTCTTACCCAGTTCCAACAAAACTCAGCCTCAGAAAGGTCTAAGTCACTTTCAGCCCACTCACAAATTCTCCCTACCTCCCTGTCCTCTTCATGTAAGGTGGTTCTAATTACTTTTCTCAGATATGCAACCCTAAATTTTAAGTATACCTTATTACATGTTTCCCAAGTCTTTCTTGTAGAACTAGAGTGTATAATTTCTTAAATCAAACTTTCAAGTTCATTTGCAAACATGAGGTCCAAGGAATGTATTCTGGTCACTAACAATTCAAGTAAGGAATACACAGCAATTTATATTATTTACCTTTCCATTGTCTCCATGAAGCACCAACCACAAACTAAAATATCTGAAAGGAAATTGTCATAATGACCAAAGTTCTTTCTTTTACTCAGGGTGACTCTGGAGGACCACTAGTTTATCCAAATTCTCGAAATATTTGGTACCTTGTTGGCCTCGTGAGCTGGGGAGATGAATGTGGCAAAATCAATAAGCCAGGAGTCTACACAAGAGTGACAGCCTACCGCAACTGGATTGCCTCTAAGACTGGTGTCTAAAAGGAGAAGCATCTTGTAAAACAAACATAGGCCATTGTCGCTGTGACTTCTAGGTCTCACTTAACATGTTTTTCTAATTAGTGGGTGCACTGGCTATTTGGAAGAGTTATGGGCCTGAGGAAATGTTTGTGAACTTTTATTTTAAGCAGACTTAAAAGACAAAATAAGAAATCTTACCGTTTTGGATCCAGGAAGGCTTAAGTCAAGAAAATACTCCCACCAAAAATAACTTTTATAATACCATACAGTATGTAGCACTATTTTATTAACTCATGTTATGGTTATCTCACCACAGTATAAAGCTCATGGTATTTGTTATTACAACTCTGTAGAGTTGTGAAGGTGTATTTTTGCCCATGGCAAATTAGCATACAGTGCAATGACAAATTGGAATTATGAGGTTGTGTTGGAGCATGTGGTGTCTGCTTTCATTATCATAGCTATATAACTGTGATATAAACCTAGTCTAGATGTAGGTTTTGAACTCACACCTCTTCATCAGTTGCAAAGATCATGAAACACTTTCACAGCAAAACTAAGCAAAACAATATACTGCAAACTCACAGTGGACTGAGTATAGCAATCTCTCAGTATTGGTACAGGATTTGGTGGAAATTCCCTATTTGTAATATATTTTGAAACAACAATGATAGACAGTGAAAATGTGCAACATATTTTAATTAAAACAATAGGCAGACCATCTTTACTCAATGACAGTTTTCTTGTTCTTTTTATTTTTATTTATTTTCTTGAGAATGTGCTGATGGCTACTTTTCTTTGTCTTCTGCTTCATTGGACAGGCAGAGGAGTGTGTGTGTGTGTGTGTGTGTGTGTGTGTGTGTGTGTGTGTACACTTTCAGTCAGTCTGAAGATAAGACTCCTGCAGCCCAGGTGGTCCCCTCCTGCCCATAGAGTTGAGTGGAGGCTCTTATCTTCTGGATGGGTTTAGGCTCCCTGGTGAGGAAGCAGCTCTCCAGGGTGCCACAGAGGCCAGAGGCAGTAGGTTCAGAGCCCACCCCTCCCACTGGCTCAGCCTCTGATGGCAACAAAGGACCAGAGAGACTCAGGACAGGGAGGGCAAGTGTGGGCTGTCCCCATGGCTGATTGTGTCTGTGTCTGCAGGTGAAGTTCTGTAGGGCAGAAATATTGATTATTGGCCATGGTCTTGATCCTACAGTCTTTGGAAGCATAGGTTCTTGTTTTATGAGCACAGCCTCCACGAATTCAGTGACTTCAGTCTGCAGTACTCTAAGAAAGTAGCTCTCAATAGCTACTGAAAACTTACATTAAGAGACTTCACAAGTCCTTACATGGTCTTTAAATTTTATTTAAGCTTCTATGACCTAGAATGGATGTATAATCTTTTACTGTATTTTGTTCTTCCAGGAAACATGAGTTTTATATTGTGTACTGGTAACAACTTTCCATTTATCAAAAATTCAAAATGCACCTACATCATATATATATAATGGAGTTGTCCTAAAATTTCATAAATTCAGTTTTAAATGGCATTTTTCATTGTTTTATGTTACATATTGCCCCAGTTTCTTAAATTGCTCAAAGACCAAGGCTCTTAAAGAAGACGACATATTTAATTTCCATTATTAATTATCTTATTATTTAATCCACTTGGTCATAATTAACATCACACTGCATTCATTATTTTCATAATAATAGATGAAACAATATTTAACTTTCTCTGAGTTTAATATTCATTGTGTCAGGAATAACTCTTAACCACTTTGTTTTTAAATTTTAAAATATTTATTTATTTTGGTACCTGGAATTGAACTCAGGACCTCACGCTTGCCAGGCAGGCACCATGCCACTGAGCTATATCCCTGGCCCCTTAACCATTTTATTTGATTAGTGTGCTGCTTGCTCCATGAAGCATGCTATCATTACCCTAACTTTGCAAAGAAGAAACTGAAGGCTTCGTGATCTTGCCCAAAGATGAGAAGCACCACCACCATAGCCAACTCTACTCATCACAGAAGTTCATGATGCAGAAGCAACTTTGACCAAAATGTTGACGGTTCATATTATCATATTTTTTCTTTTTTTTTTTTGGAGGTGTTCTGTTTATTTATTTGTTACTTGCTTTCTTGTTCTCAAGAGTGAGAACTCCTTGCAGCTTTGGGTAATACTTCTACTAGCAAGAAGTCCATCCTGAGAAATGACACTAACATTGCTTTCACAAAAGGCGTTTACATTTGTAGAGTACTTTGTATCTCTCACTTGAACTAAATACAAATGCCCTCTTAATCATGGTCCAGTAGACGTGGTTCTCATAGCTCCTTCCTTCACTCAGTGTTCCTGACAATTTTCAGCCAGCACCAAACATCAGCCATTTCCCCATGGCCTTTATAAATTAATCATACTTCAAATGAAAGATCTGTGATCAGAACACACATTCCATATGGAAATTTTATGGGGAAAAAAGCTAAAATATAGTTGATGTAAGTATTTAAATAGTTTAACAAAACCCAAAATAATTAGACCTTCTAAATTTAATTTGTCTTCTGAAATTTACAATAGCTTCTCCAAAGAGTGAATCACTTGTCTAATTTTCTTGGTCATCTTGTGTTTTCCTTTTGCTACCATACTTACACTCATTCAGAGAATATACAAGAATTCTCTTCCCCTGTCAAGAAGGGGGCTTAAGTTTCATTCATAACCCATTCAGCATGGTTGCACCCAAATGACTTCCTATGCTAAGGAAAATTGATCGTTTATGTAGTCATTTTGTAAAATTTCATTGTTATTGTTAATTTCAAAAGGTTTTTTAAAATAAAACAACTTCATAGGGTCATTTCTGAAATTAGCAGTAAACATAATTACTGTCATCTGAATGCTTATGTTTTCAAAACTCACGGTGAAGTCCAATTGCCACTAGAATGGTATTTGGACGTGGGATATTTGAGAGGGGATTGAGCCCACAAGCCTTGTCCTCGTAAATGTTTTAATGCTGTTATTGTGACAGTCGTCTCTATTCAAGGGCGAGTTATGCTCCTTTTTGTTCGTTCTCTCCTCCTCTCTTCTTTCCTTCCTCTCTCTCCCCTGCTGGCCCTCTCTCTCAGCTTTTCTGCTGTTTTGCCATGTTAGGAATAGTGTTCTTCCTCCTTGAGGAGAGGGCTTAAGAGTTCCTTTTGGAAGTGTAGACTACCCTGACTGAACACCAAAACTACTGACATTTTTATCCTGGATTTCTCATCTTCAAAACAATAAGAAATAAACCTTTACTATTTATAATTCACTCTGTGGTGTTCTGTTTTAGCCACACAAAATGTCATAAGGCAGCAATAGTCAAATTTCTTTTCTTCTATAAAGAACCCAACATCAGATTAATTAAATACTAATTAGAAAGGAGGGATAATTAAATCAATTAAATACTAATTAAAAAGGAGGGATAAATCAAGGGTTCTGAGTGAGATCAGTTGATCGGGAGTGATATTGGTGAAGAACACGGAGAATACTCATGAAATTCTAAACAGCTGTCTTCCTTGGCTTTCACTTATCATAAATATAAATAACAGACAAAACAATAAATTGCTTTTTAAAATGTAGGCCGCACTGGAGGAAACCGAGTCTTGTCAAGGACTTGTTCAAGAGAAATGCATACAGTTAAATGGACACAGATTAACTAATAATTTGGTACATTAAGCACCCAATTTTGTCATGGTAATGTGTACCTTTTTAAAATTTTGGAGTAATTTAATAAATTCTTTGACTTAAAATAAAAAAAAATAAATACAAAAACAGTAAATTCGTCTTTTCCCAAGAGCATCAAGAAGGAATCAAAGGCTGAATACATACTCATCTAGAAGGTGCAGAGGAGACTCGGAGAGTCTTGTTTTCAGGGCGTGGCAGAGATAAGGCAATCGAGAAAGGCACTCACAAGAAAACCAAAAAGGCAGGAATGAACAAAGCTTCACTGAGCTGGCTGACAGACAGTCTCTAACCAGGATCTAGAGAAGGTGTCTGCCCCAATCTGGGTATGACCTTCGGTTTAAGTACATTTTAGGGTTCCCTAGTAACCATTACCTCATTTTTGGGAATCTTACAAGAGTGTCACACAGTTATCACAAAATTTACTTCTCCTAGAGGGTCAGACAGCCGAATTCCAAATGATCATTGCAGTTTAACGTTTAGCTCACTTCCCAGTTTGTCCTGTTTCTTCTGTTCCCATTTTATGACTCTGCTCTGAGTTGATAACTAACCAAAGAGACTGAGATGAACTATAGCTTAAGTGAACTTTAAGTGACTTCTCTTAACGTGGAGTTAAATACAGAAAATGGAGTCTCTCTTGCACTATCAGTAGAGATTCTGCAGGCAGACACTAATGACCCCCAAGCTTCTGCTGAACTGCATTGTTTTCTTCAAAAGCCTTGGATGCAACTTCCATAATTGTTAGATTGGTCCCTGGGAACCCATACTGGACTGCACCTTGTCTTTCTCCCCATCTTCTCCCATTTGCCTCCCAAAGGTAGTTTATTAATATGGGGGTGGAAACTCTAGTTTTGGTTAAAGTATCTATTTATTACAAGTAGATGTTTGTGCAATTCCTTTTAATCATTCAAAACTAAATGAGTTTTATGGAACCTATTTGGTAAATACATTTGAGTTAAGGAGAGTATGCTATAGTCTGTATTTAACTGCATTGAGATATCACATGGTACTTAAGCTAGTATGTGTGGTTTATTTTACTCAGCATTATATTTTTTAGGTGATTCCATTTTCCTACAAATGTCTCAAATTCATTATTCTTGATAGCAGAGTAGTATTGTGTTATATGTAGATACCATATCTTCTTTATCCAATCACCTACTAAAGGGTATGCAGGCTGTTTGCAGGAGTTAGATGTTATGAGTTGTGCTGCTATAAGCATGGCTATGCATATATTGCTGTACTATAATGTCTTAAGCTCTTTGAGGAATATATCTAGCAAGGCGAGAGCTGGGTTGTATGAATTTTTAACTTCAGTTCTTTGAGAAATATCCATATTGATATTCATAATGGTTGTATTAGTTTACATTCCCACTATCATTGAAGGAGTGGTCCTTTATTACCACAGCCATATCAGCAATTGCTGTTGTTTAATTTCTTAGTGATTGCCACTTTTTAGAGTAAGTTAGAATGTTAGCATTGTTTTAATTTGCATTTCTTTAGTAGACAGAGAAGTTGAGCATTCTTTCATATATTTGTTGACCATTTCTATTTCTTCCTCTGTTTATGAAGTGTCTGTTCAATTCTCTTGCTATTTGTTGACCGGGTCTTTAATTTTAGGTGGTTTAATTTTTTTTGGAGTACTTTGTGTAGTCTAGTTATTAGTGCTCTGTCTGAGGAGTAGCTGGCAAAAATTTTATCCCATTCTATATGTTTCTCTCTTTACTCTACTGATTAATTCTTTTGCTTTTTACAGAAGATTTTAGTCTGATTAACATCATTTGTGGATTCTTCTGTTTTTTTCTTGTGCAATTGAGATTCTGTTTAGAAAATAATTTCCTATATCTATGTATTCAATGGTTTTATCTGTTTTATCTTCCACTAGGTTTAATATTTGTTTTAATGTTCAAATTGTTGACCCATTTTCATTTTAATTTAGTATATAGTGAGAGATAAGGGGGTCTAGTTTTAATTCCTTTGCACACAATTAACCAGTTTTCCCAGCAACGCTGTTGAACAGGTTATCTTTCTTCCAACACATGCTTCTGAAGATCAAATAGGTAAATGTGTTTAGGCATGTTTCTGTATCCTCTGTTCTGTATGTAGCAGCAAATGCTCCTCCTCCCAATATACATCATTTGCCCAGGTAATAATTCCTGTTATAGTTCCAGTTGCTTCTGTCTTCTGGAAACAGCTGGTCACTACGACACATATTATAAGAGTCAACCAAAGACAGCCAAGTACTCTGCCTTTGTGCTTCCCCTTGCAGATACCATAAAAACCCCATTCCCTGGGGCCCGATAGTTTGGGGGATGATTGATTCCCTATTAGTGCCCATTGATGTAAAATAAATCTGCCTTCAAATCTATGGTGTTGTTTCATTGTTTCTGTTTGCCATTGCATCTGATGCATCACCTGGGAAGACTGACCATGTTGACCTCTTTGGTCACCAGTTATGGCCCTCACAAATGGAGGTACCTCTCCAGGTCCCAGTGGGAAGGTGCACACTTGAGATTTATTGAGTTCCTTCAGAAGTCTGGAGAAGGATTCTTGGCTCCCCATTTGAGTGGATCACACTACACACCAAAGGGAGGAGGACATATTCTGTCTGTCTGTCTGCCTGCCTACATCCCTGATTCTTATAAGACCCCTGGGAATCCTTAGTCTGTCTGCCAGTCTGATCAACTCTTGCTAGTCAGGACCACCCTCAAGGGAAGGAGATTGGAATATTTAACCTCTGAGTGCCTGATAAATGAATGTGTGTGAGTGGAATGGACAGTGTAAGCAATAAGGTGCTTCAACTGTGCACCAAGACTGGGGAGCACTGGGCCGAGGTGGCTCATTGGGCCCTCCTATGGCTCTCTGGCAATTGACATATGGCAGAAGGGAGGCCTCACACCCTCCTTAGCTAAGTCATGCCTAAGTCCTGTGAGGGGTGCAATCAGGCAGGTATCTGAATCGTCTCTCTCTCTCTCTCTCTCTCTCTCTGAGGGGTACCCATCATTTGTCTATTTCAGCATCATTCAAGGGTACATAAGACACACATAGGAAGTCAGAGATGGGAACTAATTTGTCAAAACCCAGTCCTTGATGTTTGGTTTTTCGCCTCGCTGTGGCTCTCGCCTGCTTCCTGTGACAACCGGCCAGTGCGGCGCCAGGTCGGTGTGGCGCAGGCCTTTAAACGTCATATGCTAAGCGCCACCCTTCTTCCCAGAGTCAAACTACAGCTCCCAACTTACCGTTTTGTGATTTCCTGTTGCCCTTTCCCATGCTCCCGCCCAGTCCTGGCAGTCTGCCTCCTAATCCCCACCTCCCGCCTGGGTCTTTTTCAACCCAGGATCCCGCGACAAACGCTCAGAAGTTCCACACATTTCTTTCTTTCCACTACTGCGGTTCTTTTCTGCACCCGCAATAAAGGCATATTTTATACACTGCGTTACTTCTCTCTCTGAGCTGGAAAAACCTATCACTTGAGTGCAGGAAAAAGTGCTTTTCTAAGATCACAGAGTTAAAAATAAAACCAAATAGTTCCCTATGCCTCAAAAAAGAAAAAGAAAAAGAGACCTATTGTTTCTGAGAATTCCACCTTGGCACCCTTGTCAGCAACTGCAGTTGTTACCAACACCCATAAATTTGCTTCCTGCTATCAACTTGTCTACTTCAGCCAACTGAACTGGTTCTAGCCGGCCATTGCCTGCGTTCAGCCAGAGGCCTTCCCTGTACAGCTTTCTGCTTCCTAGCCTGGTCAGATGGCGTCATGTAATGTCTACCCAAGATGACTGTCAGCAATTCTGGGTTCCACATTTTGACTGAGAAGAAATTGGACTGTCAGCCCTCATGAATGAGTTGCCACAGCTTTGGCAAAGGTCACCTCATCTAGAAACAACCCAGTTGAGTGCTTCTCAAAGACATCAAAAGAGGTGGGGAGCCCATCAACCACTCTTACCCAGAAATCTGATAAAAGAAAAGCATCTGATGTACATAAGAAAATCCAGTCTAGTCAATGACCATACCCTCTGGCTAGGAGTTATAGAGACTGGGTACAAAAATAAATGCCCCTTCCATGTGTGAGACTCAAAGAAACCTGAATCTCCAGGCCCACCTCAACCTGAACCTCTCCTCACTATTTTGGGGCTGGATGGATAGAACAGACTGAGTTCTATAAAATGGGCCCCCAAGAGCCCATGATCTTTGCAAAAGTTGGGGACAAACCTGTGATTTCCTGGTAGACAATGAAACAGAACCCACTGCCTTCAAAAGTTCCATCTGTCCAAAAGTTACTATCACCAGGGGCACTGGGACTCTTACCTTTCGCCCCTTCTGCCAGGCACAAACTTACAGCCTGGGAGGACTCACCAAACAGGATTTCCTGTATAAGCCAGTCCCCATATCACTTCTGGGAAGGGACCTCCTCTTCAAGGTAGAAGTAACTGTCTCCTTTGTACCAAACCAGTATCCTCTCATTTGATCCTTAATTTTCAAATTTGATTGTTCCCCAAAGGAAGACTACACCTGTATTAGCCTGAGATAGATCACTGCAGTTAGCCTGAAGTACTCTACTCCCAGAGAGTTGAGCCATAGACTTGCTTCTGGCCTGGTCTTAGGTGCCGAATATCTGCATTAAATAACTCTTAGTTATTGCAGGACAATCAGGCCTGCAATCTCGCAAATGAGCGGATGGCAAAGGCTCAAATAATTGAAATTACTTCAGGGCTCCTGGAGGGTCTAACTCTCTTGCACCTTTGATATTCTCTGGGTTTAGACAAAGACTTCTCTGGGCAGCCGGTATTTATTTGGCATACAAACAAGGGGGGGGCGGTATTGAAGAAAATGCAGGAATCTGGGCAGGACTTGGGAATCCATTTAAAGACTTCTCCAAGTAATACATTATGCTAATTTAGGAGAACTATGTTATCTCCAGAAAGGCCTTCACCCCAGAAGTGAGATGTCTACAGCTACAGTCTCCTTTAAATTAATTGGGGTTGAAGTCAGATGTCCTCAACTCTGACCTTATCTTGTCCTTTGAGGTGTCACAGCTTCACAGGCCAATACAGGCCTTAGGGTGATCGGAGACTCACAGACATTTACTTACTCTGAGTCCACTGCCCATCCCCAGCCAAGGTGCCTAAGCTTCAGATAACACACAAGTAAATAGGGAAAGCCAGTTGGTTAATATTAAATCCTGATCAGAGCCACTTTGCAGTGGTCCCCATCACTGGCCATCAACCATGCCACCTTACCCTAACCTCTGTTGCTGTCAGATGTCACAGGAAGCACAAACAGGCACTGAGACACACATCAGCCTGATAGATTGTTAATCGCCTTTGGCAATATCTCTGTGCCATCAACAATGCAGCATTCACCTGGTATTCCACAGTTCCCAACACATGTATCCTTTTTGGACTGTTACTCAATTGCCACAAGGGTTTGGAAACTCTCCCACTGTTTTTCAGGAGACCCTAGCAGCAGATTTGGCTTGTTTTTCTGTCCCTTCCAGCTCTGTCATGGGCCCTGAGAAAGAAAATACACCTCTCCTACTTGTAAAGCCAGTTCAAGATCTCCAAGCTGCGAATGCCACAGTGACTGCCCTCTATATATGTTGCCTCAGCTTTTTGCCAACCACAGCCTGCTGGTACACCTGCCTGTACTTACCCATACCATACCATTTTTATCATTATTATTTTGTGACATAGCTTAAAATCAGATATTGCTATGCCTGTGTTGCCCAAAATTACTTTTCCTATTCTGGGTCTCTTCTAG
The DNA here is from genome assembly GCA_004027595.1 of Dinomys branickii. Classification (NCBI taxonomy): domain Eukaryota; kingdom Metazoa; phylum Chordata; class Mammalia; order Rodentia; family Dinomyidae; genus Dinomys; species Dinomys branickii. The sequence continues at coordinate 13,460 of PVLD010014078.1, read as the reverse complement.
ATCCATATAATTTTAAGGTTTTTTAGATCTGTAAAGGGTCGCATTGGTATTTTGATTGTGATTACATTGAATCTGAGTAACATTTTTGGGAGTATGACCATTTGGACAATATTGGTTCTGCTTGCCAGGAACAAGGACATCTTTCCATTTTTGATGTTCTCTTCAGTCTCATTTTTCAGAGTACTATAGTTTTCTTTTTATAGGTCATTCACTTCCTTGGTTAGGTTCATTCATATGTATTTCATTTTTCTGTGAATGGTATTATTTTCATAATTTCCTTCACATCCTGTTCAATATTGGTGTGCACAAATGCTAGTGATTTTTGTGTGTTGATGTTATATCCTACTCCTGAAGTTTGTTATTATTCTAAGAGTCCTTTGAAGGAGTTATTTAGGTATTCTATGTAGATCATCCTATCATTTGCAAGTAATGATAATTTGAATTTTTTGTTTCTTCGATGTAGCCCTTCTTTTTCTTTCACTTGCCTAATTGCTCTGGATAATGTTCAAGTACTAAGTTGAATAGAAGAGTGATAGCGGACATCCTTGTCTTGTTCCTGATTTTAGGGGGAATGCCTTAAGTTTTTCTTACCTAGTGTGGTCTATTTTCTTCATCCCTTCTATGAACTTTTCATAGATTTCTGCTACCTGTCCTCTTCTCCCTTTGCGACTCCTTGGTCTGCCTTGGGAGAGTTCGAAGGGGAGGGTGGAAATATTCTATTTCTCTGTCTCCCTGATCTCTTATGTGAATCTACAACATATGTCCCCCCTTTCTCTCCTTTTTGAAGGATTACTGTAGGTTGTTTCTAGAGAAATAAGGAGGGTTTGTGTGTTATATGTCAGTTTTAACAGGATATTGCCTCCCTATGATAAATTTTCATCCTTGTATGTCCAGTGCTAGTGTTTACTCCTTCTGTTATTTACCTTAAGTGATTTTAATTCTGCTCCTATGCTTTGCTGAAAGAATTACTTCTGGTTATAACAGCATCCACAGGTACAATCTCACAACACTTCTACGTGACAGTCCTTGCGGCTGCTCTTCCCCTTTGTGTATTCTTTATGCACACTGTTTTGGTTACTTTTCTCTCGTTGCTGAGACAAAATACCCAACGCCCAAAATGAAGGAAGGAAAGGTTTATTTAGCTTACAGTTTGTGGAGGTTTCAGTGCATACTTGGCTGGTTCTGAGGCAGAGTGGCACACAGCAGAGCGCAAACGTTCATGGCAGCAGAGCACAGCAAAAACAACCCGAGCAAAAGGGAGGAATGGGGGCAAGCGTTCTTCTTTACCTCCCTTACATTTTAAACAGGCTCCCCCAACCCGGGGGCCTGTAGCACTCAAATAATCTCCACGCCCTCCTCTTCCACAGGCTCAGGATGTATAAAAAGCTCCTTAGCTTCCTGCTCAGTCACTCAGCCAAACCTCTAGATGCCCCAAGCTGACACAATGTATCAACGATAACACACACTATGACAGATTATTATTTGCGGTTGCTCTGCAATGGGGTAGCTGAGATGTGGAGAAGGGGAAGTGGCTGGATGAGGCGTGTTAGACACTACAGGGGTGGTCTGAAGGAGGAACGGTGGTACATGAGAAGAGTTTGATGTGGGGTCTGATTCCATAGGAGTTCTTCTGACCACGTTGAAGTATCAGTACTGAGAGTTTTCAGAGGATGTTTTCTGGGGGCAAGGGCAAGATATGGGAGGATAAGGCTTACTCTGTGCTTGAGGGAAGCTGTGTTGCTGGTAAGGAAGATGTGGTGTGGGCTGGGGAGATGGAGGGTTAATATTAGTAAAGATGGGAGGGACTGAGGGAGCTAAGCATGGGGGATTTAAAACCTTGGGGGAGGAATTTACATGTTTGGTAAAGAAGAAAGATATATGTTAATAGTATTGCCTTGGGGTAGGTGGTGAAGGAACTAGACAGAAAGCTGAGAAGAGGGAGAGAAGCTGGACACCTATTAAATCAGGGCCAGTGGAAGAACAAACACATAAAAGTAACAATCTAATAAGCACAGGAAATAATAAAAGAGAATAACACAACCCCACATTATTAAATAAATTAAGAAACATAAAAACTTAAGCCTATAAGGTGTCTGATGGGACCACAGATTCATCCCAATGAGCCACTGCATTTATGATTCCACAGCACTTCTTTGCCCACGAGTCTGAGTGCTCACCCCATTAACCCCATGATGTCTCCACTGCATCGGACTCCAGGCTCCTTCCTGCCAGGCTGCAGGAGTTCTTCCACAATGTGATCCAGTCCCGAGTTCTTGCTGACCCTCTCCCTGGGTGTGATGGAGGATTTGGCAAACAGGTTTCCTGGCCCAAAATTTTCCGTGGAGTCAGGATTATTCCTACACAACCAAGTCAGCTACTGCAGGAACAGGCTCATCTGTTACACCCATGTCTCTCAGGACTGGTTGAGAAATAACGTACCATGAGACCCTGTTCTGGGAATCTCATTAGCCTAGAGAGGGAACCCACAGTTACAGTGCAAGCAGGCTAACAGTGCAGGTCTTCATTCACAGCTGATGTGCACTAAATGCAGTGGCTGTGTCTCCCGTAATGGTGAGAAGTGATAACTTTAACAATAATTTTAGGGAATCAGCTATCTAAAGCCCAAAGAGTTGGGGGCTGGATAATGCCACAGAAGGGAAGAGAAGAAAAAATAATTTTTTATGATTTCTATTATATGGTGTGGGAAGGAGGAAATAGGAAGGGTCAAAGGATCCTAATGATGTCAAGGTATACCATATATTTAGACGGGGATAACAGGGAAAACTGAGTACAAAATTCATAGTGAGAAATGGGTATGGGAAAGATTCCATGACTGATATAATTATTAGATAAAAAGTTAAAGGGTGACAAACAAAGAGGAAGAGGGAAAAAAATGAGCAATTAAGACATGAGAGAAAGAAGTCAAGTGAAGAGATACGGATAAAATTAGGAGGGATACAAAGTGACCCTGGAGACTTTCCTTACACTCTATAAACTACACGGGAAGAAAAAGACAAGAGGAAGAAAAGCACACACACAGACATGCTCATAAAAGAAAAACCAGTAAAATAATGGAATAAAACGGGGGGGGGGTGCAAGGAGTGGAAAATAGCAAAAATATGCACTGAAAAATAATACAACCAAGTAAAGAATAATAAAAGAGTTTTCTATAGTTTGGGGAGTGTGGCTCTTTTCCTCAGTTTAGGGTTAAGGAGCAGAGTTCAAGCTGGGACACATCTCTGTTCACCCTGGAAGTCTCAGATGACTTCCACCCGCAGCCGGGTGCTGGGTATAGAGCTCTGCTTACAGTGGGGACACAGTACCCATGGGAGCCTCCAACCCTGTGTAGCTCAGGCTAACCCTGGCCTCTGACCAAAGGAGCTGGCTCTGTGTTCACCAGCCCAGCCCCTCAGAGGAGTCCCCCAGACTGCTCTTTAGCCCCTGGTTGTTTCCTATGGCTGCGCTGCCCTTGCGCCCTTTGGGGCCTTGGTAGTGTGCAGCATGGGCTTGGAGACAGGGCTGCTCTGGGACCCAGGTTCAAACACTCTCCCCTTCCCACCAGTCATGGCCCCTGCAGCTGTTGCTCTGTGATTGTGGCTGTGAGCGCTGTACCGAGGCTGTGGAAAGCCACTCTGGAAGCAGCAGCCCACGTTTTCCTTCCTGGTTCCAACTCCTGGTGCTTCTTTCAGTTCCAGTGCAGTTCTCCATTCTGTGTGAGCAAAAATGTTGTTAGTTTCATTTGTCTCCAGGCTGGTGGCCAGCCAGCCTCTGTTGGCTTCTCAGGGACAATGTGTCTAGTGTCTGAAAAATAACAGCTTGGAGAGGAACTGGAGTGAGAGCAGATGACCCAGGTGCCAGGAGGGCACTGGCAGAGGAGAAGAAAATAGGATTAAGTAGTAGGCAAGAAACAGATCTCATGGCACAGGAGAGGGGTGAGACAATGAGATTCTCTTCTCTGCTTCTTTATTCAAACTGTTGTTTTGGTTGAAGCAAATGAAGAAAATCTTACACAACTCTGTCTTCAAAAGGGAAAAGAATGTTAATGGCACTTTAAAGTCTGTGCAGATACTGTCCTTTCAAATTATATCAAAACATAAGTTGTACTTTCTTCCTGATGAAATTTAACTGCATCAATAAACTGTGTACATTAAAATTCATTGATATATCTTGCATCTTGAAATGGTTTTTTATCTGTGCATGATTTTGATTTAACATTTTGTAAATGTTGGTTCACTGAAACAGATGTTTTAATATTAACATCTTTCATGATATATGTCAGAAAATTATAGTCAGGAATACCAAACTGATTCCATCATGGAGTCTTTTAAGTAGTAAGAGGCTGTCAGGTTTATAGGGCACATATAAACTTACCAAAATGCTAATTCTCATAATCCAGGGATTTCTAATCAGCTATCAATTGTTTTCACTGTGATGGTTCACTTTGCTCATTTTTCAACAAATTGTCCAATTTCAATTCTAAAATACAAGTTTGTCAGCCGTTCTTGTAACAAGCTATTTGCACATTCCGTGGCATACGTTGCACATTCAATATGCAAATGATACAACAGCTCGAGTCATTGGCTCAATTCTACCTTTTTCACCCAAGTATGCATAGAAGTGCTCATGTGTGCTTCTCACTGTGTCACTCACAGTATGACGAAGCCATGTACTCAGGGTCAAAAGTAGTATCATTTATAATTTTTAATGTTTCATCCAGGGAATTCTTAAATGAATTGGAGCTTCCTCTCTCCAGCTATGAGGCAGTGAAAAATACAACAACGCAGTAACCCTGGTGACATTTGGTACCACTACCTCTGCTTGCGGAGGTGCCAGCACTCACTCATGATTGTTTTTGCACTGTCGGTTCAATTTCATAGACCTCTTGAGAGGGACTCAGAGACTTTTACGGGTCTGCAGACCACACTTTATAAACTGTTGCTCTAGGCTGGGTGTGTGGTGCACACCTGCAATCGCAGCACTCAGCAGGCTGAGGTAGGCGGATCACTGTGAGTTCAAGGCCACCCTGGACTACACAATGAGGTCAAGGCCAGCCTGAACAGCATAGCAAGAGCCCGTCTCAAATAACCAAAAAAACAAAAACAAAAACACCTGTTGATCTATGTTAGCTCTTCTAACCTATTATACAAATAATCCCCTTAACCCCAAATTAGCCAAAATCATTTACTCACTACAGGGGCATTTGGAAGAGGCAGCTAATGAATACTTGAGGCTGGGAGTGATCAGAGAAGAGTTGTCAGAAGCAGTTTCCCGAGTGCCGTCAAGACCTGAGTCAGGAAGGCATCGGAAGCAGAGGAAGCGCGGCAGAGCTGGGCAGGACGCGCCAGAACGTGCTGAGCGGGTAGCCGTGCCTCACCGCGTTGCAGAACACTGGACTTCCCACAGCTGCTGCACCTGAGCATATTCCTCCCTGCCAGCCTGCTTCTGGGAGGATGGCTCTGCAGTCCAGGCTGCCTTCCTCTCCTGGCTCTGCCCTGGGACATAGGGCCTCCATAGTCTCTGTGACTGGTGAAGGACTGCAGCAGGCTGAGCTGCTCACAGAGGGGACAACAGCCCTCACGCTCTCCCTGAGTCTTCGAGGACGCACCCAAGGGTCTCTCCTAAAGGCCCGGGAAATGTAGGAAGGCACGTGGGTATTTTGAGAGCCACACATTTTTCTGATCTAGCATAATTCCTTAAAATAAACGCCTGTAGCTAATTTCTATTCACTCCCTGCAAAATGAAACAAACAATAAACAAAACTCAGTTTCCACAAGGGCTGAGGAAATAAAAAAGAAGGATATTGAAGACGCTGATTTATAAGCATTTGCAGATCACGAGGGAATGGAAGTGGAGGCTGAGACCTCTGATAGGCAGGCGCTGTCTATGGCTCAGCGGTCAAAGCTGCTGTGTGCTGCACAGTTAGCGTCGCTCTTAAAGTGAGTACAAGAGGAGAAAGGAGACAAGTCCCATGATTATGGCAATCAGTAGAGTTACACGGATTCGTAGGTCATAAAACTAAGAGAAAAACATTATGTAAACGTGCTATATAATTGATTCGTATTGTATGAAGTATAAATAGAAAAGGAGATACAGGAAAATAGAGTTTATTTTGAGCAAGAGATTTTCTGGTGATATTATGGTTGATTTTTGTTTTCTAGAGTCTGTCATACTTTTCCATTATGAGAATGGTTACTTTGTAACAAAAGATTTTTTTTAAGTTTTTACTTTTTTTGTAAATCATAAATCATTGGATAATACTAAACAATGAACATATTTCTCCACTCTAAATTGGGACATGTGGCTTATTATAAAATCTAAAACAGGATGGAAAATTTTTAGCAGTTTTAGAAAATTCAATGGTTTCATAGCAACAAGAACAGAAAAGGATATAAATATGTTTATTTAAGCTCAAATGGGAAATTTTATATTTATTATTTATTCTTGCTCTCCAAAAATGCATTCCTGAAATTTGAGTTAATCTGGTTTTTATAAATTGGATTACATTTCAAATTATAAAGCTGTTTGATATGTAAGTAAATGAACTCTTTGGAATTATTTCTCTGTATGCACCCTTATGTAATATATTTGTTTAAAGTCTAGTCATCTTTACACTATTAATCTGTTTTTTTGTTTTTTTGTTTTTTTGGTTTCAGGAATCGAACTTATGACCTCAGGCTTGCCAGGCAAGCGCTTATGCCGCTGAATTATAGCCCCAACTACATATTGTTAATCTGACACTTAGGCTCCTCTAGCTTTCTTTCGCAAACAGAAGAGCTCCCTGAGAGTCCATCACATCTTCCATCAGAGGGCGCTGCAACCCAAGCCCAGGCTTCAGGTGTCTCTCGCCTCACTCCCTGTGATGAAGTTCTCTAGCAAATGCAGCAGTTGCTCTTCTAATTTTAGTTTTACCGTAGCACAGGTTTGCAGTTCACTCTTCCACTGAAATCTTGAACCCCTCAATGTCATCCATGACAGCTTCTTTCAAACTCCTGTCAATATCGACAATTTGATCTTCTTCCATCAATACTGTCTGTTCTTAATGGCATCTAGAATGTGAATCCTTCCCCAATAGTTTCAATTTATCTTGCTTTGATCCATCAGATGAATCACCATCTACGGCAGCTATAGTATTATGGAGTCTATGTCTTAAACAATAAGTCTGGAAAGAGCTTGGGAATATAGCTCAATGGTTTGTTAGCATCTTGGCAGCAGGTAATGAGGCTCTGCGAGCCCCATGATAGGAAAGAAGGAGAGAGACAGAGACAGAGACAGAGAGACAGAGAGAGACAGAGACAGAGGGGGGATGGAGGGAGGGGGATGAGAAACAAAGAAAGAGAAAGAAAATGACAAAAAGAAAGGGAAAGAGAAAGAAAAAACAAGAAAAGACTTGGAGTCAGTACTGCACCTTATTCACAAGCCGCAGGATGGATGCTGGGTAAACAGACATGCAACAACATTTCATTTATTACATACCTTTATCAAAACTTGCATGACCAGGTACATTATCTGTGAACTGTAGTATTGTAAAAGCTAGCTGATTTTCTGAGCAGTAGATCTTAGCAGTGGGTTTAAAAAATTCAATAAACTATGTTGCAAACCCTTTTGCCTTCACCCAGACTCATTGTTCCGTTTACAGTGCACAGCCAGAGTAGATTTACAGGTGTGCACCATCACACTCAGCAGGACTTATAACAATTCTTAAGGGTCTCAGATTCTTAGAATCATAAATAAGCAGTGTTTTCAAATTATCATCAACACCTGAATCAAGAGAATGTCCTTTGAAGCCAAAACTTGACCTCTCCCATCTAGCTATGAAACGCTTTAATGCAATCTTCTACCAAAGTAAGGCCGTTTCATCTAAATTAGAAACTATGCTGTCCAGTGTAGCCACTGTCATCAGTTAGCTAGCTCTTCTGCGTATCTTCCTGGGACTTCTCCATCTACGCTTGCTAGTTCACCAGATACTTCTCTCTCTAGCAGAAACTTATTTCCTTAGTCCTCAGGGACCAACCTCTACGAGCTTCAACTTTTTCCCGAAACTTCTCCACTTCACCCCAAATCCATGGAACTGAAGAGAGTAAGGGTTTTGTGCTGGAATTAGATCTGGGCTTCAAGGGATGTCCTGGCTAGTTCAATCTTCTAAATAGAACATTAGAACTGCTGCCAAACCACCAGCAGTGCCAGTTCACATTCTTACTGTTCATGCTGGCACGAGAGGGAGCACTTTTAGAGTCTTTCAAGACCTTTTTTTCTGCATGTACACCTTGGCTAACTGTTTCGTGTCAGAGGCCTGGCAGTCAGTCCACGTCACTGTTTGACATGGCTTTCGTGCTCGGTTCAGTCATCACGACCCGTTGATCTGAAGAGACCGATGTGATGGTTTTTGCCACTTGAACACTTAGAAGCCACTATAGGGTTAGTGGTTGGCCCATTTCTAATATTTTTATGTATCAGGGAATACAACGGAATGGAAAAGAGTCAGAGGACCAGCAAGGCCCTTCCTGGTGTAGTTAGAAGACACAACAGCTGCCAGTTAAGCTTCCCACCTTGTTGGGGCACTACCTGCGGCGCCTCCAAAACAGAAAACAGTCATCACATGCAAGAACACACATCATCATAGCAGAAATAATAACTATGATAAAGAGCTCCTAATGTTATGATAATTACCAAAACACGAAACACAAACAAAGGGGGCACATGCTGTCCGAGGAGAGGAGCCAATAGCCCTGCCCGGTGCAGGATTATCACAAACCTTTGATCTACACAAACAAAATATCTGCCAAGCCCCGTGAAACTAAGCGCTGTGCCCCTAGCACTCCAGACCTCAGATCCAGGTGCATATCCGCACACAGAGTTTGCACACTCTGGTGCTCTCCCTAAACTGCGCTCCCGTCTGTCAGCAAGATGAAGGGAGCCTTTCAGTTCGCTGTAGTTACTACCTCCCAACACTCAATCAGTCATTTTTCCATCATAGGCAACATGTGGATATTTTTCAGCCCACAACTGTACCTCAGTAAGCATCGGTTAATTCCCCAGAAGTAGTTCTTTTGGGTAGGGGCTGTTACTGTCTTCTTTTCCTTTCAAGCCTTTTCCTCTCCTGCCTTTTCTTTGAGTTTTCTGAGTCCTTTCGCACCTTTGTTGCTGTTCAGGTCTGAGGTGTCGCACCGAAATCCCGTGTGTTCGGAAGGGGGTGGGATCGTGCAGCTGAGGTGGCTTAGAGGGCTGGCATGGAGGAGGCGGTCTGGGGGAGGGCGACCTGCGAGGGTGGATAAGAATACAAGCGTTCTTGGCTTCTCGCTTTTCACTGGGGTTCCAGGCTGCCATGGAATGGGAAGCTGCCTCCGCCCAGGTCCTGTCCCCTTTCTGTCTGCCTTGGAGCCAACACTGACTGAAAACTCGAGCCCAAAATGACACCTGCTGTGAGTTTTGAGTGTGGTGTCCCTGAGATTGAAAGCACATCACCTCCATTCTTCCAGAACTTCAGCCGACAGCAACGTCCTGTGTCCAGGTGTGGTATGTAGAGATGAGCTGGATTTCACTTTTTAAAAAATCTACACATTTGTCCATCTTTGTTCTCCCAGATGACAGAGGAAAGAATTAATCCTTCTTACAGAGGCAGCTTTCCAAATGCTATTCTTGTGCCCTCCAAATATTAGTTTCCGTTCCCTTCCTTCATCAAGGGTTTGTGGGTTGTCCGCTCCTCATTCTTGACCATGCTGGGTGTACATTTCTGCCTGTCAGTTTCCTCTTTACATCTGGCTCGCGGAAATGAATGGTCTTCTGGTTGCTACAGAACCAGTAAGGAATAAATGCAATTCTCATAAATGCACCCTAAGAATTTAGAGCAAGCACATTACACTAGGAAAAAGAGAGAAGGGAAAAATCTTAACTCCTTCTGTGGCTGTTTTGTTTGCAAGGTGTCACAGAGTCATTTTAAATTTTTTTCTTTCTTATATTCCCCCCAATTTTTATATATAAAAAGACATTTAATTAAAGACAAAGAGCCTTCCATAAAAGCAAAGGACAGGCTAGCTTGCATTGTACTGCATATCACAAAAGCAAAATGTGTATCATTTCTCTGCCCTGATTTTAGACTTTTTTGTGAAGCTATCATTATTAATTACATTTTAAGTGTCTGTGATAAAACACTTCTATAGCTTTATATATTCATCAGTCTCTAAAGATTAAAGATCACCTTCAGGCTGTGGATATAGCTCAGCGGCATAAGCACCTGCCTAGCAAGAGCAAGGTGCTGAGTTCAATCCCCAGTACCGCAAAAAATAAATCACCTTCAAACAAATACTATGTATTAGAGTCTCAAAAACAAAGATACATAAGAAAGAGTCACATTTTGTCAGAACCACATGGAGGCAAATGTATAATTCAAACTAATGTGGCCTATAGTATATATAATAGAAGGGTCTTTGTAAGAGCACAGAGGGACCACTTAATGCTCCTGCAGGTCAGGAACTTCTTCTAAGAGGAGCTATTACTTCAGCCAAGTTTCAAAACTAAAGTAGCTAAGGCTTTCACAAATTATTTCTTTAACTAATAGTGTAGAATGCATATACCCTCTAAAGCAAGAATATGTACAAAATTAAGGTATGCTTACACAGACAGGTGTCTGCAGAATCACAAAACCTCAGGGCTTTCTTCAGCAGAGAATGTTGAGGACATTGAGGAGGATGAGGCAGGAAGGTGATGGGGCTTCTGTTAAGCTGCTCAAGAGAAATAACACAAACAAGAAGAAACATAATTAGGCATAATTAAACATGTACTTAGTGATTCATCATCAAGTGTTTCCTGAATTTACAAGTTTCCAGCACAGTAAACATTACTAGTGAGTCTACTGAAGCAGGATAACAGATAGCCAAGTATGCGTCTGCTGACAGCCCTGAGGGGCCTAAGCTAAGGAACATGAAATAGCAGCGGGCCAAGCAAGGCAGAGCTGAAGTTAGCAAGGGTGTTTGTTGTAGTAAGGGGAGAACATTCGAAGTGGGAGCGTTGCTCTGGAGGGATCTGGAGAGGCACTGGGAACAGCCCTGAAGAGCTGCATCGGACACCAGACTTGAGCTGGAATTTTGTGCCTGCAGTTACCACTTACAGAGTTGTCTGTGAACTAGAAAGTATAGTAGTTATACCAAGGTTTGTTCTATATGCAAGAATACAAAACACTTAGCACAACACCTAGCACATAGTAAATTACAAAGGAAAAAATAAGAGAAGCAAGGCCTTGATGGGTAAAGAATTTGAATATTTCAACTAAGGACTTGAATAAAGGCTGGCATTTCAGGGGAGAGGAAGAATAGATGTTAATGAAGCAATGAGATGCCAAAGGGGGGAGCACAGGGAGGAAATGCATGGTACTGAGAGGGCGACAAGCCAGGTATGGTAGCATATCCCTGTAATCGCAGTACCTGGGAGGCTGAGGCAGGAGGATCCCAGGCCAGCCTGGACTACGTAGTGAGTTTAAGGTCAGCATGAACCATGGAGCCAGAACCCGTCTCAAAATGTAAAAACAGGAGAGAGATAAGGTCGGCATATAGGTTGAGTCTACAGAGGCAGTGCTCAGCTTTGGATTATCGAAGGAATCTCCAGTCCATTATCCATTAGTGCTCCAAACAATGCCTAAGCTGAATATAGCATATTACCTACTACTTCCGGCTATGGATAATTTGTGGATTTGCTGGGGTAGGCTAGAGCCTTGATGGCCATCTTGGTTCTGGTTGTATAAGTCGGGAGGAACCCTTACAGTATGAAAGGCGCTTAGGTTCAATTGAGAGGATTATTCTTGTTTGGGGAGCAACCTCACTTCCCAGCCAAGGGCACCTGCTTCTGCTTGGGGTGCTGACTGTATCACAGGGAGGTCTGCAAGGCTCTGCTCTTCCTGAGTCTGAGGTAGCTACAGGGTTAAGACAAGGACAAGACTTCTGGGCATCACTTCAGAGGCTTTCAAACTGGAAACTGTAAAAGCAGCACATGCATGTCCCTGAAAACCTTGAAAATCATTTTCTTTTTTTTTTTATTTTAAAAGTAAAAGCACAAAAACATATTAACAAACAGACACAAAGCAGCATAAGAAATAGCACAATCAAAACTGATTTACAGACAATGTGACATGGACTGAACAATGGTTGTTGCTTTACCTATTGATATCTTCGAAGTGTATATTCATGAACACAGATACAGACATGCAAAATTGGTCAAACAATTAATCATCTCAACAACAGAAAAAAAAAAAGAAAAAAAAACCGGAAAGCATTAACAAAGAGGCACAAAGTAGTGCAATAACAGTAAGTTCAGAATTGAATTATAGACAAAGCATCAGAAAACCAACAGTAGTTGCTGCTTTGCATAATGATATCTTCGAAGTGTGTGCTCAGGATAACACATACAGACATACAAGATTGATCGAATAACCTGTCATCAACTATTCCTTAGCATTAAGTGATATAATACAATAGTAGAACCATGTTAGCCCTCCTGCACATATGTATATACATATATACATACATACATTTTTACCTCTTTCTTTTCTCCTTTCCCTTGTCCCATCTGTTCTTTGCTTCTGAACAGATTTCCTTCATGCCTCTTACTTTATATTCCCACCTTCAGATTCTTACACCAGTGATACAATACGTTGCCTACTCATATACCGCTGATTTATTTCACTTATGAGTATGGACTCCAGTTTTGACCACTTGCCTACAAAGTCCCCAAAACTGTCTTTCTTTATAGCTGAATAATATTCCAAGATATAAAAATGCCACAGTTTTTTAATCCAGTCTTCTGTGGGTGGACACTTGGGTTGCTTCCACATTTTAGCTATTACAAATTGCACTGCTATAAACATGGGTGCACATATATCAGAGTGATATGATGTTTTCAGATCTGGGAAAATACCCAGAAGGGGAATAGCTGGTTTGAATGGAACCTCTAGACCTAGTTTGCTGAGAAATCTCCAAACTGCTCTCCATAGTGGTGGCACCAGTCTGCATTCCCACCAGCAGTGTAATAGAGTCCCTATTTCTCCACAGCCTTGCCAGCATTTGTTATTGGATGATTTTTTTCACTGGCCAGTCTTACTGGGGTGAGATGAAATCTCGATGTTGTTTTTATTTGCATTTCTCGAATGACTAAGGATGTGGAACATTTTCTCATATATTTTTTTTGCCATTTGTATTTCTTTATCTGAGAAGTATGTATGCATCTCAGCTGCCCATTTCTGGATTGGGTCTTTGAATTTGGACAGGTACATGTATTTTAATTCTTTGTATGTTCTAGATAGCAGTCCTTTGTCTGAGGGACAGCCAGCTAGGATTTTTTCCCAATTTGTGGGTTTTCTTTTTACTTTGCTGGTGATTTCTTTAGATGTACAAAAACTTTTCAGAAGGATGAGGTCCCAATTATTGATTCTTTGAAGTGTTTCCCTTGCAGTTTCATTTTTGTTCATGAACTCT
>PVLD010014077.1:0-53606 GCA_004027595.1 Dinomys branickii | reverse complement strand
GGATGAGGACAATGGCTGCCTGGGACTCTCCCTCTCCGCCCTGGTCTCGCATCAGATCCCATCCCTATCACTTGCCCCGTTCTACCATTTAAAAAATTGACTTAATCGAGGCAGCAAAATAAATTAACATTCTCATGACTATGTGTGGATGGACCTATGTTCATATACAATAGGGAAGAGGTGGTGGTACCACCTTAAACTGTCCCCCACTTCACCACCCCCCCAGCCAGCATCCAACCAGATAGAAAAATAAAGTAATTCACTCAAAATTCTTCAGTTTTTACAAAATTAACAGTAGCGTTGGGAAGGGAGCAGGGAGGCAGGCAGCTGCACGGAGCAGGGCTGGGAAGGCTATGCTTCTGTCTCCACCTGAGGCTGGCTTCCTGCAACACTGTTCTTCTGCTCCTTCATTTCTGCATCAGTATGATGGTCTCCTGTGGCTACTACCTCTGCCTTGGCCTGTAAGGATGAGGGAAAGGAAGGTACTGAATTTCCAAGTAAAAACACACACTCAACTTCTAAGAGAATTGCATGAACTTAACAATTCTTCTAGTGCTGTCCTAAAGATGTATCTGTGAAAGTTCAAATGGTAAATTCACAAGGTCATTGGTTTGCAGTACTGTTTACAACTATGCTCATCTATCATGACGGTGTCTATTAATGAGATTGGTTCTAATCAGTGTTTTGAGGCAAGCTACGTAGGTGACCTCAAACTCATTACGCAATGCAGACAGGCTTCAGAACTCATAATCTTCATGTTTCAGCCTCCTGAGTGCTGGAATTTAGATCAGTCTGTTCTAAGTGTAAGATATGCATTGGATTTTAAGATTCATTTTAAAAAATACACAAGTGCACTAGACTTCTATAATGTCATAGTAATAGCAATAATTTTGGGGGGCAGTACCAGGGATTAAACCCAGAGCCTTTGCACTGAGGTAGATCTCCAGCCCTTTTTTTTTGAGCCAAAGTCTTGCTAAGTCTTTTAGGCACACTGGGATTATAGGTGTATGCCATCATGCCCTGCTCATAGATCAAATTTTAAGAAATTATATGTTGGGCGTGGTGGTGCACACCAGTTATCCCAGCACTCGCGAGGCTGAGGCAGGCAGATTGTTGCAAGTTCGAGACCAGCCTGGGCTACAAAGGGAGCTCAAGGCCAGCCTGAACTGCATAATGAGACCCTGTCTCAAAAAGAAAAAAAAAAAAAGTATATTGTAGCTGGGTATGACGGTACACACATTTACACCCCAGTACTGCTAAAAACAAGGCATAACAACACAAAATCACATTTTAGAGATATCTTACATACTTTTCTGTTAACTGAAATGTTATTGATTCCACCTATTTCTTTCTACCCTTTTAAACATGGTACTAGAAAACTTAAATTAATATGTGGTTTGCATTTTATTTCTGTCAGGCTATATTGGTTTAACGAACGAAAACACTAAGAAACAAGGGAATAGTTAAAGAACATATACTATTTCCATACAGTGGAATACTACATAAACATGAGAAATGTGAAAGCTCTTTTAAATATTCATGTAAAATAAATATCCAGTCATTATGTAAGAAACACAGTACGGGAATTAGAGCATGTTGCCCTAAAAGCCTCACTAACCTGTCTATTTGTGTATGAAAGCATCAAGAGTAGAATGACAAGCTCTGGTGCACGATCACACGCTTTACAGAGAGGCAGACTTTCTATTACATACACCCTTCCCAGCACTTTGTTTTGTGGTAAGGGGACTGAACTCAGGGCCTTCACACTGAGCTATACCCCCAGTTCTTTCTCCATTTTTTATTTTCAGATGGGATACTGCTAAGTAATTAAATTGCCCAGATTGGGATCAAACTTCCAACCCTCCTATTTCAGCCTCAGAGTGCCCAAATTACAAGCGTGTAACACTATACCTCGCTTTATATAAACGTATTACTTACGTAAGCAACCCCACTTCCCCTTGGCTGGGATGTGTTTCAGTGGTAGAGTACAGGCGTAGCATGCTTGAGGCCCTGAGTTCAATCTCTAGACACCACCCCCACTTGCCAAGCATTTGGAGCCTTTCAAAGACCACTCAGAAAACCAGGCATGGTGGCACAGACCTACAATCACAGCACTCAGAAGGCTAAGGCAGGGAGTTCATGAGTTTGAGGCCATCCTGGATTACACAGCACTTGGGAAAAAAAAAAGACCCCAGGCACTAAAGGGAACAGAAAGATGAGCCAACTCCTGACTCCTGGGGTGTATGGATAGGTTCCAACCCGCCTCACAGAAGTAAAAGGGCTCCATCAGCAGGAGCCCTTACTGAGGGAGTACACATGTTCCTGCTTTTGAGAAGACAGCAACTCTGGTTTCTAGAACTGGTACAACCAGCTCATACCAGCTGGGCTGAGAAGCAGGACAAGAAACACCTTTTTCTATTCACTCCAGTATGCCCCATGCAATCCTCACCTTGTTCTCCTCCTCAGCCAATCTCTCAAACATGTTAGCATAGAGTTTCTTCTCCCGTGCAAGCTGCTTGCGGATCCGCTGCTGGCACACAGCCAGCTGGGTCTTGGCTGCTTTATTGCTAGGGTAGAGCTGCAGGACCTTCTGGAAGTCAGCCCGTGCTAGGTCAAAGTCATTCACAGCCAGGTGGGCCTCTCCTCGGCGGAAGAGGCCCTTCTCGTTGTTGTTGTCCAGTTCCAGGGCCTGAGGATGCAGAGCAGAACTGGCAGGGCAAGACTTCAGGTGCTATAGCTTACCTGGCCTTGCAGAGTTTCCACAGGGACCCCTACCCAGGATGAGAAATGGCTGGTGCCAGTTCAGAGCAAGGTTTGGGAATTAAATGAAAAAGATCCAGGTCTAGGAAGAAACTCATTTAGTCCAAGAAGAATGGAAAGACATCATATTTTGGATGAAAGAAGGACCTCTAAATTTACATTATTTTTTGAGGAAAGTGAGAATGAGGAAGCAGACTAAGAACCACCATGGGAGAAAACTCTTTAGTTCTTCCTATGCAGTGCTTGCTTCTACTTCTGTCCTAACTGTTCCACACCACAAAGTCAAAGTGCTACTGGCATCTCATGCCTCTGGCCCTGTGGTCTCCATGACCTCAGAGCTCCTACCGGTATATCCCACTGGTCACCAAAGGCAAGACTCAGACACGGGCAACTCACCTAAGTCTGCCTGTGAATGTCATCTCTGTGCCCCTGAAAGGGCCCTTACCTTGTTACAGCTTTCAATGGCAGCTGAGAAGGCCTGTAGCTTCAGATGACACATGGCCAGATTTAGGTGGGAGGCCAGTCGAAGGGCCTGTGCCTTCTGTGCTTCCTCATTGGAAAAACTTGACTCGTATTCCAGCCAGGATATGATCTTCTTGTACTGCAGTAAAGCCTGCTTGTATTTGCCTTCCTACAACGGGAGGCAGATTTAGATGCCCAGGAGCACTAGGCTGCCATACCCAATAAACAATGAATGCGCTGTGGACACAGACTCCTGTCTCTACCCCTCCCTACCAGTATCAGTAGGCTCAGATATACTAGGTGAAGACCGCAAGGAAAGGGCTGGCCCACAGCAGCCCTCACGGGGATGTCCCGAGTGTGACTGTCGGCTCACCTTGAAGTACACAGTGCCTTGCTCTTTCACTATGGTGCTCTGCTCCAGCTTTTCCTCGGAATTCATCTCCCAAGACTCCTTGGCCTGCCATAAGCCAGGGGTGAGACAAAATGATCAGTGTCCCTATAGTCATCGGTAGGACAGAACTGAATCCAGAGAAAGAAAGCCTTGACCAAACCTACCTTCTCAAAATTCTTGAGATGTACCTCGTATCTCAGGTTAGCATTTGGTGGGATTTGGAACTTTTCCTTTCCAACGCTGCCAAAACCATAGCTGTTAAGAGTGAAAAAAACCTTTGGGTCATCTTGGCAGCCCTTAACCCGCTCCAGGATGAAATGGCTTCCTGTTCATTTCCAGGAAAGAACCTTCCCATCTCCTGAGAACTGATTCAAATGTTCCCTGTTTGGCAAAATATCCCCTAATCTCTTTACACAATTAGGTGGTCCTGTAGCATTTTGTATACTCTTCTCATAGCTCTTAATCACTTGATAATGTCATCACTAACTTAAAAGGGTACTTCCGTGAACAAGTCACTAGAAGGCAGGCGTGGTGATGTTAGTTTTGCACCCCTGGCAACTTTTAGCAGTGTGTCTGGCACACACCAGAAACATCTCAAAAAAGGATGCTATTCATCAAATTGAAGCTTTTCCTCAATCTGTGACCTACAGTAAGGCATCTTTCCTTTCTGAGCTCTAGTGTGTGATAATCTGTTTTCTTTGTAACAGCACTCTTTTTCATCTCGTGACCTCTTCAGTGAGAATGCCTCAAGCCCTGATCCTGCTTTGTCCGAAGGACTTCATGGTCCTCTCTTCCAACCTGAAGCCTGCATTACTGGTCACTGTCTGGCAGCAGCTATCAATCTTGACGTTGGCGTAAGAGGACAAGGACTAGGCTTTGATCCACAGAAAACATGGACAATTGTGGCCACACTTCTAATTACAACAGAGGGGCCATAACGCTCTAAATCTGGTGTTCCTAGAGTTCTAACAAACAGATGAAGGGAAGCGAACACAAATGGCTAGTTATATTGCGCACTGTGGACACCCAGGTCCCTGACTTTGGTGGGCAAAGTGTCTGTCTATGGCTCACCTGGGCTTGAGGTATACAATGGAATGTTCTCCTTTCTCCATGCGCTGAATGGCCTTCTCTAGCCCACAGGGAAGGTCCAGACTCTCCCCATTGCCAACTTCAAAGCGAAGCTCCCGCTGGTCAAAGAGCTGGTCCTTGTAGTACCCTTCCAGTGCGACTGCCATGAAAGAAAGGCAATGTACCAGTGGTCTGAGGGCAGTGCAGTGAGGAAGGGTATTAGCCTCCCATATCTCCCATTACTTCTTGCCCTCACAGTATCCCTGTCATAGTCTCAGACCTGGAGGGATGTTAAGAGTACAGCCCAATACCTCATTTTACGGATAAAAACACAACAAACCCAGAAAAAGTAAGCGACTTGCCCGAAGCTAACTAGAGCCTAAATGGAAGAAGCAGAATTCAAACCAAAGACTTTTCGTGCCACACCCTGGATCATACTATCTCACCCTGCACAACAGCGCCGTCATTGGGTCTGGAGTAGCCTTCACCCCGAGTGCGTATTCTTCGGATGATCCCACCATCTTCATCTTCAGTCAGGTCCTCGCCCTTGAACTCAAACAGCTCCACCTGTGGGACAATTGTAAGGTGATTAATGCCTGCCTGCACTAACTCAGCAACTTCTTTCATCCAGGAGTCTCTAGGACTGCCACAGTCACACGAGGAGTCGCAGTGGCCCTTCTGCCAAGTTCTTGGGAGCTGCCCTGGCTTTAACTTTGGCAGTGGCACATATGTCACATGGACTTCAGCCGGCTTCAGAACAATCTATGTGTTACTCTGCTGCACTGAACAAGGACACAAGAAACCCAATGTGGTAGGCACCAGAAATGACCTGGTATTCCTCAGCAGTCTTCCTGAATATTCTCTGACACCTACTGCCTAGCTCGCCATTTCCAGACCTGACAGCATCAGTGCCATCTCCTCAGAGAGATCTTTCCTCAATCTGTGACCTATAGGAAGGAATCTCTCCTTCCCGAGCCCTAAGGGCATGGTATTCTGTGTATTCTTTATATCAGTTTACATTCTCTCTCCTGACTTCTTTCAGTAAGGAGAAAGCTACAACCCCTGACCTTGCTTCCATCTGGAAGGTCTTCATGGCCCTCTCTTTCAACTGAAGCCTCCACTACTGGCCACTTTCTGGCAGCAGCAGAGCCAGCTGCCCTCTCCGGTTCTTCTAGGGCCAGGTCCTCAGCCTTAGCAACATTGTCTCCAAGAGGCAGGAAGGGCTGGAGGGCAGCCAGCCACTGGGCTGAGATAAAAGCCTGGCACTCTGCCTGGGTCTCTGTGGCTGGACACTTACCTCAAACACAAGTGTGGCATTGGGAGGGATATTTGGAGGACTGCCAGCTGAACCATAGGCATACTCCGGTTTGCAGGTGATGCGGCACAGCTCCCCAATCTTCATGGTTGCCACAGCAATATCCCAAGCCTTGATGACCTCCCCTGTAGGCAGAGGAAAACAGGAGCCCCTTAGCAGAAGTCTGACTCTGATCCCAAACATGTCCCCAAAGACAGTTACTGTAATGCACCTAACAGGAAGCTGAACACCCTTTAGAAATGGGACAAGAAGCTTGTGTGTATCAAATGCTCTCAGGTTTCAGAACTATAAAAATACCACTTGACCCTAGAATAAAGAAGCTCGAGAAACAAGACAGTCTATCCTTGCACAGTGAGATGCTGAGTTGATGAGGAAAGGGAAAGACAAATCAGTAGTTATAGAATAGCAGAAGAAAACAGTCATAGAGTAAATAATGTCCTGTAATCCACCCCTCTTGAAACTCAGTGCTGTGAACAATTTCTGCTTGTGGCAATTTTCATCCCCTTCAAAGCCTATCCCATCAGCCCAGTGACCATGCCTACCTTTTCCCAGGTCAAAGGAGAATTTATCCTTGCGGTCCAGACTGGAGTCAAACTTTGTGCCATCTAATAGCCAGCCAGTGTAGTGGACAAAGACTCGGTCCCCAATCATGGGTGTCTCTGTGCCTGTACCCTCCCTCTTGATGACCTGGGAAGGAGGATAAAGTGAGTAGCCAGGCATGAGTACAGAGAGGAGCCACAAACTGCCTGCAAGCTCCCTGGAGGAACCTAGTGGTTCCTGTCCACACTTCTGTGCCTCCTGTGTGGCCAGGAATCGCCTCTCCATCTTTTTATGGTGCTGGGGATTGAACCCAGGTCCTCAAGCATGCTAGGCAAGCACTGTACTGCTGAGCTATAGCCTTGGGCCTTGTCAGTTTTTGAAACAGTGTCTCACTAATGCCCCAGCTGGCCTCAAATATATGGTCCTTATGCCTCAGCCTCCCAAGCAGCTGGGATTACAGACGTACACCACTACACTCCATCTCCTGATCTTTCTTAAAATGCAGCAAGACTTGGAAAAATTGGCAACAGAAAACCCAAGTTCAAGTTTTTGCTTACAATCCTGGGTAAACATTAACTCTGTGAATCATCACTATAAAGCAGTGATGTTAATCCCCATCTCCTGGAGTTTTTAAGACAAAACCAACCAAAAGCTGAATGAAAAAGTTACCGTAATGAGTTAGCAGCAAAGAAGTTAAGTCTTTATACATTTCTCATTCCTTCTAAATGCCAGTGATCAGGTCTGGCTAATCAGGTCTACCTTGGATAAACAGTGAAAAGGACAAGAATATGAACAATAAAGAGAACACAACAGTTCAAAACTGGGAAAAGGAAATGCCCAGTTACAGACAAGCACAGAAGCTCTTCATCAGGACTCTGGATTCTGCTAAAGACTGGTAGGCTGAGTAGTTTATTTCAGGACCAATGTATTTCTCAGGGAAGCACAGGCTGTTTCTTTCCTTTAGCGTTTGTAAAAGGTGACTCCATAGGGTTCCCAGTGAGCATGTGGCTACGCTCTAAGGAGAACCTTCAGGAACAGAATACACAGGTGCCTAAGACTTGGGGTGGAAATCGAAGGAGAAATGACCCTTCCTAGAACCCTAACCTTGGAGGAAACAGCAAGCTAGAGAGAGAAGGCGAAGCCACGTGCTCACAGGAGAGCAGCTGGCTGGGCAGGGAACACAAGCTCCTGAGGCAAACCAAAAGCATTCCTGAATCAGGTGAAGTATGCCTGAGATCTCTGGCTCTGCGCAGGCCACATCTGTGTGGAACTGCGCAGTGGCAAGCCACAGGGAGAAACAATGGACTGGAGAGCTTGCAATGCACGATAGGATTTCACCATCCTGAACTCCTGGCAGAACCTTCCTCGAACCACAGCCCGTAGTCCTGACCCAAGTTCAGAAGCATCCTTCCCCTGGCTCCTCCAGCTGTTGGTAGTCAGGCGGTTCCTGAGTAGAGGACTCCAAAGCTAAGGGCTCCTTCCCAACCCCGCACCCGAATTCCAACTCTGGAAGGCGGGAGCGGAGAGGGGTTGGGGAAGGAGGAGGAAGGGGGTCGGAAGGGGAAGGGGGGCCGAGGGAAGGGTTGGAAGGAACTACAGGTCCCGGCATGCACCGCTGTAGCTCCCCGGGGATGAGAGGCACAGTATGGCGGAGCCGGCGACCTCGCTGGATCCGGGCTTTGGGGAAAGGGCCCCGGAGAGCTGCGGGATTTCTCTCTCAACCAGGCCCGATCTCCCAGCAGCACCCAAGGCTCTGGACCAGAACACGATCCCGGGAGCCGCTCCCGTTCCAGCCAATGCTCAAGTCCCAGGTGGGCGGCACCGGGACTTCCTGGCGTAGCCCGATCGGGGCGGCGTCGCGCGGGACAGGCCTAGCCCGGTGCGTACCAGCCGCAGTCCTGGCCACCGTCCCGCTCCGCCCCGAACACACCAGAGTTTCGGCCCCGGGTTCCACGCCGCGCGCGCTCACCTTCAGCACGCCTTCGTCCTGTTTGGGGCTGATGTCCACCCCCTCCAGGGGCAGCGGTGCTGACTGCGCCCCGCTTTCGGCTGCCTTCATCTCCTCGGCGGTCATCGCCTCTCGGCGCGCGGGAGCCTGCGGGCCTGAGCTGCGTACGCGCTGGGTCTCGGCGGCTCCGAGGGGCCGAGCGTGGCGCCCACACACACACAGCAGCCGGCGCTCGCGCACCTCGCGGCGGCTCAGGCGCGGGGAGTCCGGCGGAGCTGAGGCGGTCCGGGCGGCGGGCGGCGATTGGTCCCGCCTCTGAGGGGCGGGGCCGGGCGGGGCCGCGCGGGCGGCGAGGCGGGAGCAGAAGTTTCTAGAGCCGGTGACCGAATGAGGCCCGGGTGCTCGGCGCGCTCAGAACGCCCGGCTGGCCCCGCCCACCGGCTGCCCGGTCCCCGACTTGGGGACCCTGCGGGCCCCTGGCACCGCTTTCCTTTCAGCCACTCTCCGCTTCCCGCTGGCCGGACGCTTCTAGATCCTTCTGGATCGCGGGTGTTCACCGGCCCCAGCCGCCGCCCGCGCCCCACCTGTGCAGCGCCCGCCGCAGCCAGGTGGAGGTGAGTGACCGCTTCCTGCCCATGACGACGCAGGGCCCGCTTGGGCCTCTCGGCGAACAGGAGCGAGGAAGGGCCTGCGGGTGCGCAGAACTGGGACGAAGCCGCTGCGGTCCCCTGGAGCCGGGAAGATGCTGCTGCGGCCGGATATTGTAAAAAAATCAGCCCAACCTAAGGACTCTAGACGGGCACATTTTAAAGGGACCTTCTCAGAGGTGGGCGTGGCGGCCAGCCTGTAATCCCAGCCCTTTGGAAAGCTGAAGCAGGACAATTGCAAATTCCTAGACAGTTTAGTGACTGCCAGATGAGATTCTGTCTCAAAAAAGGGCCGTGGATGTAGTTCTGTGGGATTGTCCTGGGTTCAGTCCCCACCCCCCAACTGTAAATGGCTGTTTTGGGTAATACTAAAGCACAGGATGGTTCAATTTAAGAGAAAGTCACCCTATTTTACTAAAGGCTCATAGGAAGCGCTTTTGTCAATGTCTGGTCCCAAGTGTTTCTGGACCTTGGAGTTTGTTGTAGGTTGAAACTCTGTGATACGGAATTACACAAACAACAGGGACCCCGCTCCTGCTTAGTGCTGCACCTCTGTTAATGTAGGGCCACATGTGTACTCTGTTTTTTTTTTTTTTAATTTTAAAGAGAAAGAAAAAACTACAGATTTTCAAAATAAGATAATAGATTAACAATGGTTAATATTAACGTATTGTTATCTTCAAAGTAGTTGTTCAGATTATAAGATACAGGCATGCGAAATTGATGAAACAATATAAGCACGAACTTTTTTTTAAATAAACTAAATGATAGAAATCGAGACCCCACAAGGAATCAGACCAGACCTTCTGACACGAGAGAAGTCTTTATTGGGGGGGGGGACAGAGTTAGCAGGCTACCTAGCGGACCAAGGTAGCCCCAAGCGGAGGAAAGCGTGGGCCTTTAAGCTCTTTTTTCTGGCAGGGGTAGGGTGGGGTGAGGAGATGTCCCTGGGTCAGAACAGGCCGAGCCCTGAGCAGCGGGGTGGGCGTCCAGGCCAGAAGCCTGAACGGCAGGAGTTGCCCAGGTCAGAATGACGGAGCAGGTGAACTGCCAGAGCGAATGAGGGTGGGGATAGCTTTTGTGGCCGAGGGGAACTGAAGTGGAACAGGTAAGGGAATGAGAGAAATATTGAGAGTTAAAGTTTTCCTACAAGGGGGGTGAGGCTAGCTGCCTTGTGACTTATCACTAAAGTCAGTATAACTTTATCTTACGTATATATATATATATATCTTTTTCTTTTCCTTTTTTCCCTTTTACCCGTCCTAGTTCGTTCTTTTTGAACTGTTTCCCTTTCACAATATCTATTGTAGATTTTGGGTCTTACTCATTTTCTCAGTTTCTTACAATAGGAAGACAATACGATGTTTACACATGCAAGTTTGATTTATTTCATTAAATAGTTACTGGTTCCAATAATTTTCATTCCAAGCTACTAAAATTTTTGGTGCTCTTGCCATGTACATAGCACCATGATCGTGCGTGCAAACAACCTCATCTAGGCGAGTAATTCAAAGAGTTATTACTGTATAGACAAAATTTCAGGGTCATAATGTGCTAGCACTTGACTATAAGAGAATGTAGAAGAAATAAAGCTGCTCTCTTCCAGCAGTTTACTTCTTTAATTGAGTTCAAGAGGGGCCTGGTGACTGGAAGTACTGCCAGCGGACATGGGGGTGGGGTTGCCTTTGTATGAGATAGGTCTGTTTCCCCTCTGCAGAAGTACCAGGGCCCCGGCCTGCCAACTCTTGGAGACCCTAGTGGTGGTGATTTACGCATCTGCTGATTCTCAGTGTGTAAGTTTGCGAGAGCCACTGGGTATTATCTGGCAGAAAGTGTAGAAGTAGAAAAGTAATGCTTTTCTGAGCCTTGGAGGGCGCGGAGCCACTGCCATCTTACCTTCTCCCCCGCTTCCTCCTGTTTTGTGACAGGACCTGGTAGTTCAGGCTGTGCCACCCAGGCTGCCCTCCACCTTGCAGTGATCTTCCTGCAAGTGGTAGGATTACAGGCACATGCCACTACACCAAGCTTTCTGCATCTTTTTTCTTCATCAGAAGTAGACAGCACCTGTCAAGGTCCTCTCATTCCACTCGGCACATACTGACCGAGCGTGTAAGATGTGCTGTCCTTCCCCAAACGTGTCGTGGTGGAAAAAGCATGTGGAGTAAGGGCTGGGTCCCCTGGATGCCAGCTGTTCAAATTGGAGCAGGTTACTGAAGGCCTCAATTTCTAATCAGTAAAGTGGGGATAGTACCGGGAATGTAGGGGATACACCCTGGAAGGCAGAGGCAGGAGGATTACAAGTTTGAGTCTAGCTTGGGAAGTTTAGTGACTTAGGGAGACTATCCCAAGATAAAAAATAATAAAAGATCTGAGGATGTAGCTCCGTGGGAAGACAAGGGGGTTGTGGTACACTGTACAATGCACACTAGTACACTGCTGACCTTCAAAGAGTGATTAATCAATAATGGCCATTACTGTGACGTGTTGTGAGAGAGGTGAGGACGAAGGGCCATGAGAACAGTTAATAGAAGAGGACAGGACTGGGGCTGGTTGAGGAGGGTTTCCTCGGACGTACTGAGCCCTCGGCTGCAGCGCAGAAGCAGTTCAGTAAAGCCTTGCCTCTTTAAAAAAGGCAGGACTGAAGGTTGGCTGGATGGCACACATCTATAATCCCAGCCACTGGGGAGGCTGAGGCAGGAGGATCAATGGGGTACAGGAATTCAAAGCCAGCCAGAGGAGCAGAATGAGATCCTGTCTTTAATAAGGAAGTGGAGGGAAAAAAGGGAGAGCCCCAGAGGGCCTGGGTGGGAGGGGATGAGGTTACCATTTCTAGTGAGAAAACTTTAGTCTGCGTAGTGAAGGAGTAAATGAGGAACTCACAGGCATTATTATTATTTATGAGTTTCCTGGAAGTTGATTTCAGGCCTTGTGTGCTGAGTATGTTCTCCACCACAGAGTTGCCCCTAACCTCCTTCGGGGTCCTGAATCCCAGAGCAACTCTCCTGTTGTTTCTACGTTTCCTGGTTGTCTACATTTTTCTGATTGTAAACTCTGTACATAGTGACTGTGAGAAATGCACAGAGGTTTTGTTCTCTTTCTAACTCCTTCTCATCGCTTGTTCAACTCCAAGTTTTTCTAAAATGTGCCCCCTCCACTGGAGGAGGAGAGCCGCTTTCGTTGTCTGCCCTGCTCTGCAGGTGATTTGGGCCGGGCCCAGCGCCTTTGTTGTTAGGAGTTTCCCTGACGTCCCTTGGCTCATCTCCCTAACTTTGGACCTATCCTGTTTTATACTTTTTTTTTTTTTTTTTTTAAATAGATTCTCGCTGTGATTCAGGCTGGCCTCACTGTGTAGCCCCAGACTGGTCTTGAACTCTTGGGGATGCTCTTGGCTCAGCCTCCTGAGGGCTGGGATTATATGCATGTGTCCCTACACCTGGCTTCAAAATTATATAATATTTGAATCATTTGAAAGGATTTAAGAAGAATGTACGTATGTATACATCTATACAGACATATGTGTCAGGCCTAATCTGAGAAAGGCCTTCACAATAAAATATGCTGCCCTCTACAAAAAACCCCAGAACTGATATCTATAAAGAAATCGAGGACTGGACAGACACTCTCCCAGGTGCCAGAATGTCCAGCAGTGTCCGCACACCTGCCCTGACCATCCTTGGAACTTGGACCCCACTCATTCCATCCAGGTTCCTTGAGATGATAAACCCCGTCCCCAAGCCCTACAGTAACTCAATCCCTCCTCTGGACTGGCTGCTGCTGTCATTCTGATTTCAGCCTGCCTGTACCTAAATGGAATTAAATCCTGCCTTTCCCCCGCAGGAACCTGTCTCTGGGTGTTTCCATATGCGCCACCTTAACATATTGGTGCCTGAAACCCTTTAGAGAATCTGCCATCCTATCACGAGCTTTTTCTCACTGGCTCTCCAGATCTTTCTTCTGTGCTCCAGGAGGCTGCTCCCCGGCTCTCACCTTGCAGATGGCTTCAGACCTAGTAAGCTTGCTTTCTGAACTCTAAGGAGCTTCTAACATTGTTTGCCTTTAAGACCCGCCCCCACTGCTACTGCCTGAGGCTTCTTAGTCCTGTGCCTTTAACCCTTTCTGTGCCTGTAAGACCTCCCCCTCCTCCGCTGCCCCTGCTTCTCCCTAGCTGTCTCTCCCCTCTCCCCCTTTGGACAAAGAGAAGCTTGCCCTATTTTCTGTGCCCATAAATGTAGTGCTAGACATGGAACAGCCCCCACACTGACTCCCCTTGGTAATTGATGCATTGCAGGGACGGCCGGCTTGATCGCTTACCCACTCACTGTTACGGCCTTGAGTGTGAACTGGAGGCATCTGGCTGGGGACCCTGTTGCCATTGTGTCCTTAAGTACCAACCTGAGACATCTAGTTGGGGCCCCGGTTGCCGCTCTTGTCACACTAGGCATGACAATTAACTTTCTCTGTTCTCCATGGAGAACCTTCCTCCTGTTCCCTGTTTCTCCGTCTTGGCCTATCTCTTGCAAAACCTGAAACCTCTCTGGCTGTACCCTGGTCTGAAACCCAAGCACCTAATGTAATGTTCTTCTGCAGCGCTGTATGACCACAGCACAATGGACAATGGCTCATCTTGGCCAGAAAATGACACTTTTGATTATTGTTTGGGATTTAGACAGAGGCAGAACAAGTGGTCAGAATTGGCTTTTATTCAGACTTATGTTTTTTGAGACAGGGTTTCACTATGTGGCCCAGACTGGCCTTGAAATTGCAGTGGTCTTCCTGCGTCAGCCTCCTAAATGCTGTACCACTATGCCTGGCTATTCAGCCATTCTTTACACGCTGTGATAGTCCTACATTGTGCACCTCATTCTCTTCCTCTCGAATCTTTCTTTCCCTCCCGTCTACACCCACTTCACAAGACATGGACTCTTCTCTGATAACAGATTCAACTGATCTTGCTCTCCACTGGCAGCATCAGAATCTCCTGTGACTGCAGTTGCTCCTCCTCTGCAGCTCCGTGCTGCAGCCCCCCCCCCCCACCCGCTTCCTGCGGAGGCAGCCGCTTCTATTTTGCTGTAGGGACTCTTGCTGATCCGGTGCCTGTTCCCTGTATTTATCCGAACGCCCTAAACATCCGCTTGACTCTAATCCCCCTCTGTGTGCTGCAGCGACCCCACTCCACCCCACACCGATCAGCATTGCCGTTTGGCCCCAAAACTCTGCCCCTTGCCCCACACCCCGTTCCTACTCTGGGAGGTGGCAGGAGCAAAGGGACAAAATTCATGTTCCTTTTTCTTTTACAGTCCTCTCCCAAATTATCCAGGACCTGGACTCCTCCACAGATCCCACCCAATATATCGAAGAGTTTTGATACCTAACTCAGTCATGTAACCTAACCTGGACCGACGTGATCCTTGGCTCCACTCTCTCTGGAAGAGCAGGGACCAGTGATCTCCCTGGCCCAGGCCTATGGGGTGAACAGCGCCTCCTTCAGGCTGACTATAGGCGCTGCAGCGATCCCCGGGAAGACCCTAACTGGAATTAGCAGGCAGAATCTGAGGACACGGCAAACTGAGACGGCCTGGTTTCTTACTTAATCGAGGGACTTCACAGGGTGGCTCGCAAGGCAGTTAATTTTGATAAGCCGAAGGAAACCACTCAGAACAGGGATGAAAATCCAGCTGCTGCCCTTAGGCAATACAAAGAAAGAGCAGAGGGACAATTTATCAGAAAGATTCATTTTATTACCCGATCAGCACCAGACATTTGTAAAAACTTACAGAAACTAGAGACTGGGCCTCAGACTCCGCAACAGGAGCTTATCAGTTTGGCTTTCAAAGTCCTAAACAATAGGGGTGAAAGTACTCACGAAAAACAGTGCATTTCTGAGCTGCAGATGTTAGTTCCTGCTTTAAGAAACCCTCAAGCTGGACCAGCCCCCCAGCCAACAGCTAAAAGCATTTCCAAGGCCTTCCTGCCCAAAGGTCCCTCCAGGGCTGTGTTTCAAATGCTGCCAGAATGGTCATTGGTCATTGGTCTAGGGAATGCCCACAGCCTGGGATTCCCCCTAAGCCATGTCCCTCTTGTAGGCATCCCCACTGGAAGTCAGGTTACCCAATGCTGATGGCCACCCCTGCTGCCCTTGGGCTAGGGCACCAGGACTACTCTGACCGGTTCCTTCCCAGACCTTCTCGCCTGGCCACTGAAAACTGACTAGGCCGGAACTTGCACAGGCTTCTGGAACCTCCCAGACGCTGAGCTCTGGGTAACTCTTACAGTGGAGGTTAAGTCCATCCCATTTTTAATCGATACGGGTGCTTGTCACTCCACTTTGCCTTCCTTCCAGGGACCAGCCTCCTTGGCCCCAATTACTGTTGTGGGTATTGACGAGAAATACTCCAGACCCTGACAGACTCCCCCAGTCTGGTGCCAACTGGATCAGCACCTTTCCCCACGTTCATTTTTTAGTCATTCCTACCTGTCCCAGTCTCCTTTTAGGATGAGGCATCTTAACCGATTCATCGACTACTTGACCATACCAGGGACACAGCCATCCCTTACAGCTACCCTAATGACTCCTGCACCCCGCGCTCCCCAGGCTCCCATCGCTTCCCATCTCAACCTCGGGCTGGATCACTTCCACCCACCCCCAGCTTCATTCCAACAAGCACTTAATATCCCTCTCAAGTCTAACTAACCCCTCTACCCTTCCCCCAAAACAACACGTCGTTTCTTTTTTTTTTTTTTTGCGGTACTAGGGATCGAACTCAGGACCCTGCGCTTGCTAGGCAGGCTCTTATTCCACTGAGCTATATCCCCAGCCCAACACGTCGTTTCTGACCCAGGTGCACGGGGACCTCAGCCTATTATTTCTCACCTACTGAGACACAGTCTTTTAGTTCTTGTTAACTCCCCTTTCAACACCCCTGTTTTCCTGGTTCAGAAGACAGAGAGCTCCTATAGGCTGGTACAAGATCTCTGTGCTGTCAGTCAGATTATCCTCCCCACACATCTTGTGGGGCCTAAGCCCTACACCTGCTTTTCCTCCATCCCTCCGTCTACCACTCTTGATGCAGTCCTAGATTTATTTATTTATTTTTGGTCTTTTTGAGACAGGGCCTCACTATGCAGTTCAGGCTGGCCTTGAGCTCACTTTGTAGCGCAGGCTGGTCTCGAACTTGGTATGATCCTCCTGCCTCAGCCTTCCAGGTGCTGGGATTACAGATGTGGGACACCACGCCCGGCTTTGCTGTCCTAGATTTAAAAGATTCCTTTTTCACTATTCCCTTGCAACCCAATTCACAGCCTCTCTTGGCCTTCCCTTGGACAGACTCAGACACCAGCCGGGCCCAGCAGTTAACCTGGATTGTTTTGCCTCAGGGCTTCTGGGACAGCTTCCATTAGTTGGGTCAGACCCTTGTGCATGATTTACTTACTTTTCATGCCCCCTCCTCTATCGGGTTAATAATTAAATGAGTGGACAGTGAAGGCTTAAATAAATGAGACAGTAGAAATAATTTTAGGGCTCCAGAAGGGTCCAACTGTATTACTAAATTGAAGATTCTCTGGGTTGACACTCTTTGGGTTAAGACTCTCTGAATTAACACTAAGAACTCCCTAGGCTGCTTGTATTTATTAGGTTTTCAAATAAAGGAGAGGGATACTGAAGAAAATGCAGGAATCTCGGCAGGACTGGAAAATGCATTATGGAATTCTCCAAGTAATACTCATGTTAATTTAGGAGAACTGTGTTATCTCCAGGAAGGCCTTCACCACAGGAGTGAGATTCCTGCAGCTACAGTCTCCCATTAGTTAATTAGAGTTGTAGCCAAAGGTCCTGAGGTGTGGCCTTATCTTGTCCTTTGAGGTGTAAAGGCTTCACCCACCATCGTAGGGACCAGTGACTCCCAAGTACACACGGAAGGCCAATTGGTTAATACAAGTCCTGCTCAGAGCTGCTTCACAGTGGTCTCTGTCACTCCTCTCTCCTTAGACAGCATGCAGATTACCTCCTCTGCAGCCCCTCCTCCAAGGCATCCCATAAAGATGGTCTCTTACTATTGCAGCACCTACATTGCAAGGGATAGTGTGTCTCTCCCTCTAAAAGCCAAATCCCTGGTCCATTACCTGTCTGGGTAGCATTCTTCACTAACGGACCGAAGCCATACCTCCAGACTGTGTGTGCTTGAGCTCCCAGATCCCAGCTCCCACCACCTACCAGTGCACCCTCCTCTTTCCTCCCTCTCTCAGCATAACAGGGTACTTTTACCTCTGGGTTCCTGGCATTGCCTTTCTCACTGAAGCCCTCTGTGAACTTGTAAAGGGAGACCCTGCTGAGCCCTTAGATCTCAAGACCTTTCCTCACTTACTCTTTCAGGCCTTAAAAGAAGCCCTAAAAACAGCCTCCTCCTTAGCCCTTCCAGGCCCTACCCAACCCTTCAACCTTCATACAACTGAACAGGGGTTGTGCAGTGGGATGTGCAGCTCTACCACAGGATCCAGGCCCCTGCCCTGTGACATTCCTGTCCAAACAGCTTGATATCTTAGGCTGGCCCCTGTGTCTGTGTGCTGCTGCTGTGGCAGCCCCGATGCTGTTAGAGGCCCCGAAAACCACTAGATATGCTCCCCTCACCCTTTACTCCTCCCATAATCTTTAGGGACTCATGTCCTCACCTCACCTCTCACACTTTCTCTCCACCCCACCCCTTGCCCTCTTTCACTCTAAGCACTTTTCCTAGAAACTCCCTTGGGGCCCCACTTTAACCCAGCCTCTCACTTCATTAACCTGCCTTCTCTTAAAGGGCCAGAGTTGCATAACAGTATGTCTCTAACTCACCTAGTAACCTCCCCTTTCCCACACATCTCCACCCACCCCTTCCCAGCCCTGACCAAACCTGGCTCATTGGCAGAAGTTTGTGTAAGCGCACCTCCAACTCCCTTGCCAGGGCACGAGATGCTGTTGTCTCCCAGGATTCTGTGGTGGAAGCTGCAGCCCACAGCCTATCCACCCCTTCTCAGCAAGCTGAGCTGATCATGCTGACCTGCGCCCTCACATTAGCTAAGGGGTTAAAGTTAATATGTATATGCATTCAAGGTATGCATTCTATATATTGCACAATCATGCTGTCATCTGGGCATGAAGGGGATTTCTCACCTCCTGAGGGTCTTCAGTCATTAACACCACACTCATTAAAGCCCTGTAGGCTGCCCTGTTGCAACATGGGTGGGAGTCTTTCACTGAAGGAGTCACCGGAGACTTTCTGATCCCATAGCTGCCAGACACTCCCTTGGAGATAAAACCGTAGAGACAGCCTGTTCCCCTACCATACTCCTACGTGTCATTTTGTCCTTTCTGGTGTAACTCTGGCTTATTCCCCTTCTGAATGCCAACAGTATCAAGACCTTCCCACACAAGGTGGATGATCCCTAAGTCAGGGAAAGTTCCTCTTCTGCAATGCACAGGCCCACACTATGCCCTTACCCTTCGTCCAGGTTACAGGCCCCTGCCCAGACTACCTGAGCCTCTTCTCTGCTTTCTCTTTTGGAAAAATCTTAATGCTGTCACTAACTAATGCTCTGTCTGCCATTTGGTCACACCTCAGGGTTTTCTGAGGCCTCCTCCCTTCCCTACCCACCAAGTGCGAGGCTTGTTCACAACTCAGGACTAGCAAATTAATTTCATGCACATGCCACACGTGTGGATGTTAAGATGCCTCCTGGTATGGGCAGACAACCATACTGGATGGGTAGAAACTTTCCCCAGAGGCTCAGAGGAGGCCTCCACTGTTACCTACTCTCTTTTAGCCGATATTTCAAGTTTTGATTCCCTCACCACCATCCAACCAGATAACAACCCAGACTTTATCAGTCAAATTACCCAAGAGGTGTCTTAAGTCATTTGGGATCCAATAGAACCTACATACCCCTTAGAGACCTTCTGATAAGGTAGAAAGAGCTAACAGACTTCTTAAGGCCCGTCTCACTAAACTAACACTTCGGCTTCACAAAGACTGGGTTTCCTTCCTCCCAGTTGCTCCTCTTAGAATCTGTGTCCTTGACAGCCCATGGGATATAGTCCTTTTGAGCTTTGATATGGCCACCTTTCTTCTCAGGCCAGACCTCAGCCTGGAGGCCAGGCCCCTAGGAGATTATCTCCTATTTCTGTAACAAGCCTGAAAAATACAACCCACGGCTGATCTGCCTTCTCCTGACATCATCCTTACAAGGATAACCTGACTAACAAATTTTTTTTTTTCTGTTTTGAGACAAGATCTCACTATGCAGTTCAGGCTGACCTGTTGAACTCACTGTACAGCTGGGGCTGGCCTCAAACTCACGGCAATCCTCCTGCCTCAGCCTCCTGAGTGCTGGGATTACAGGTGTGCGCTGCCACGTCTGGCAACAAATTGGTTTTGATGAAAGATTTAAACCCCATCCCTACAGCTTAAGTGGGTGGGACTTTTCCTCCTCATCACTCCAACAGCTGATCATCTGGAAGAGGACCCCACCCCACCCCCGGGGATTCACTTCTCCAGAACAAAACTGTGCCCTGCTGACAGTTTGCCTGACTTCTTGTGGAAATCACAAGTCACCTCCCCAGCTTCTTTCAGCCCGACCACAGTTCCGGAAGACACTGAAATGCTTTGCCCCTGCGTTCCTTGTTGTTTTGTCTCCTTTCTTCGGTTTACACTGATCTTACCTGGTCAAAGCAAGCTGGAGTCCGTCTTTACCTGGATAGAAGACCTTTCTCAGGGCACCTTCTGTGACTTCTCTCAGAGGAGGAGGCGTTGTCTTCCTTTCTTCTCACTCTCTTCCAGTTCAGTGACTGATAGAGAGGACCTTCGATAGCCGGTTTCTATCATGCCTTTTCCTGTGGCTTTTTACTGTCGGTTCTACTGGGGACTCCAACTCGGTTGTCTTTTGCTTCAGGGCTGGCACCGTTTTCCCTGCCTGCGGTCCTCCTGGCCCTAGTTAGACTCTGCCTACCCCTTCTGTACAACCTTTGGCCCAGTAACACTCTTCCTCCTTCCACCACACCCTGCGGTTGCAATTCCTGCAGCTTCCCCCAATTGTTCCTCAGTACCTTTACAAAACTGCAGTTAACTCATTCCTCGCTGGACAGCTCCTTCCTACCTTAGCCGCAGATGGCTGGCTCTGTATTTCTATGCCTACAGCAACCTATCTGGCCGTTACAGTCCCTCCCCAGGTCTGGGACTCTACCGACCTTTCATACCATCCCCAGTGTGAAACGAAGGATCCACTCTGACTCCTCAACAAAATGCCTATAGCCGCTTGCCCTATCACTGGCAAAACCCTGCAGGCCGGATGCATGGCCTAACTCCTCCAGGCCTATTTCACTGATGCTTCTGCACGGGAGAGCTCAACTCAGCCCTCTAGCCACTGATAGTCCTCCTGCCTTCCAAGCCCCAGTGTGCATTCAGTGTCATTTGTCCTCCGGTACATCACTAGAACATCTGCTGCTCCAGCAGTGTAACCATACACTACTGTTACTGGCCTTATATGATCGTGCAAGGTCACCCAGAATGCCCCATCCACTCAGCTCTCCGTTTTTCCAGTCCTCCCAAAGTGGCGATACTGCTGCTCAATAGACAGAGCTCTGCAAGAGACGGCGTGCCCCGTGCATGCACCCCACGGGCTCCATTCCTCGCTCTCCAGTTGCTCAGACTGTCTCCTGCCTGCCTTTGATCATTTCCCACAATGGTTCCTAAGAGACACCAAAAGATTCTTCCTACAGTGGGTAAACAATAATAGGCAAGAGTCAGATCTCATTGCCAGCGACCCCTCGAGCCCCTGACAGGCGCTACCCTAGCGGGCGCCCTGGCCATCTGGGAGAGAGAAAATAAAAGTGTCACACACCTCTTTGACATCAAAACCAATTCTGTCTCCCAGGCAAGACGTTTTCTTCCTCTGTGGAACCTCCACCCACTTGTGCCTTCTCACAAAGTGGAGTGGCACCCACACGCTGACATACCTTACCCCCAAATAAACACTGCCCTGGAGACCAGAGCTTGCCAGTCGCCATTACAGCACAGGTCCAGTGACATAGAGCCAGTAGCCCTGCTCATCGGTTTGGGATCACTGCTGCTTCAGGGACAGGCATAGCAGGTCTAACTACTTCTCTGACCTCCTATCACTCCCAAGATCTTTCTGACAGCCTCAACAAATAGCCGACTCCATTTTCACCTTACAAAACTAGATGGACTTCCTGGCAGCAGTGACCCTTCAAAACTGTAGAGGTTTAGATCTCCTCACCACAGAGAAAGGTGGGTTGTGTGTCTTCCTTGGGGAAGAAGGTTGCTTTTACCCCAACTTGCCAGGCATTGTATGGGATGCAGCCAAAAGACTGACGGGAAAGGCTTTAGAGATTACACAGCACCTGACACCTGGACTAGTGTTTGGGGCTGGGCCTTGCGGCTTCTTCCACTAGCAGTGCCTCTTGTCTGTGTTGCCCCCTCCTCCTCTTTGGGCCGTGCCTCCTCAGAGCTTCCTCACAGTTTTTCCAAGGTCGTGTACAAGTGACTGCCAGCAAGCAGATGCTGGCTTTGATTATTCCTCGATACGGTGCTGTTCCCCCAAATTTTCTCCCAGTTAAGCTGCCCATGCCACCCCATTTGTCATACCTGAAGTAGCCACAAGAAATTCTGCCCACTCTCCTGCCCCTCTCTGTATATAACAACAAAAAGACAGAAAACAAAAGACTGACCTGAGAAACCCTCCACAGTAAAACATGCTGCCCTCCACAAAAAAAAAAAATGCTGTCTTCAGAAAACAGAACTGAAGGCCGTAAAGAAATTTAGGCTCTGGGGATGTAGCTCGGCAGGGACAGTGCCTGCCTGGCAAACACAAGGTTCTGAGTTTGATTCCTGATACCAAAAAAAAAAAAAAGGAAAGAAAAAGAAATTGAGGACTGGACAGACACTCTCCCAGGTGCCAGAATGTCCAGCAGTGTCCGCACACCTGCCCTGACCCCACTCATTCCATCCAGGTTCCTTGAGATGATAAACCCCGTCCCCAAGCCCTACAGTAACTCAATCCCTCCTCCGGACTGGCTGCTGCTGTCATTCTGATTTAAGCCTGCCTGTACCTAAATGGAATTAAATCCTGCCTTTCCCCCCCGCAGGAACCTGTCTCTGGGTGTTTCCTCAGGTGCCACCTTTAACAATATGTAATTTACCACTGCAGTGAAACTTGGGAGTCTACCACTTAACCCTAGAGAACATTTCCAATTTGTCAAAAAATGTTAAATGCCCCTTACGTAATTTCTCAGTACTTTTGGTGTCTGTTGACTGAGAAAACACGAACTGGCAAAACGAGTTCCTGCCACATTAATCTGTCTACCTATCTGACTACAGCTCTGTTTTTTGTTGTTGTTGTTTTGAGACAGGGTCTCGCTATGCAGTTCAGGCTTATTTTCTAGCCCAGGCTGGTCTCAAACTTGCAATGATCCTTTCGCCTCAGCCTCCTGATTGCTGGGATTATAGGCATGTGCTACCACACCCAGCCTACGGCTCTATTTTAATATAGTTTTAAAATATTAGGCAACAAATTGGCTGATGGTGGTGTTCAGTTATAGACCGTGTGCTTAGCATGTATAAGACCCTGGGTTCGATCCCCAGCATCCACCCAAAATAAATAGAAATCAAATAGTATGTGTCTATGTGAGGTCTGCATATACTGGGGACCTATGCAGTGTAAAGGATGAATATGCAGGCTTTGTATTAGATTCACATGTCTTGCACAGATCCTAGCACAAGTTCTGGATGTTAGCTTAGCTCCAATATAGGCTTCATCATTGGACAAACCATGGATCCTTGGGCAAGTTATCTTCATCTCTAAGATGGCAATTATGATAGTACTTATCTCATGGGGGTTTTCTTTGAAGATTCGTTATTATGTGAAGTACTTAACATGGTGCATGGCTTTAAATCAGTATGTATGGCACATTTTATTCAGTTTATTGATGTCTGGAGTGTGGAGTTGAGACCTGAATGTCTTTGGCTTTGAGGGTGAGAGCCACTCATTTAGATGTGGCTTTGCTCTATCAACTCCAGAGTAAGGGTTCTCTTTGGACATTAAGTGACATCTGTGCTTCTTGTTCTTTAATACTTGACTATGAATTTGACTATCTAATTTAATTCATGGTAGATTGTGAGCTGATATTTTGACTTTTTGAGAAGACTGGTAACTCCCTTGAGGGGAGCAGATGGGCTATTTGTGGCTGTTGTATTGAAAGGTCTTTCCTTCTTTAAAAATAAAATCTAATTTCCGACTTCAGATAAATATATTTTTGTTTTTTTTCTCTAAGAGAAGATCGCCTTGGACTATATCATTAAATATAGTCTTGGCCTCTATCTTTAGAGGGTCCAGTCACCAAATGCCCTTTTTAGTATTCGTAGTTTCCACAAACCTGTATCTGACCAAGGACTATGAGTTATCTAGGGTATCATCATGTTTAATTAGCATAAACAGAACAAGTATTGTCATTTTGGAATATAAAATCTTACCCCTCTATTGTCTCCAAATAAAACCATGTATTTAATATCATGAGTGTGCACTGTGGTAATCACAGTAAAAATCAGCAGCTGTCATTACTGTGAAATTAAAACATTATTATTCCTTCAGTGTGTCAACCTTCTGTCATTGGTCTGCTAACATTTTAAAATGTTTGAGTTATAATAGCAATAAAAATGGGATTTCAGATTTATTATGTGTATCCCAGAAATTCATTCTGTGTTGGTGATAGCTTTAGTCTAAGTCAAATACTCAAATATTTATCCTTTCAGACTTTAGCCAAAATGAATCTTCAGAGCATCTGTGAATTTAACCCTTTGATAGACTCCACAGATGGGTTGGGTTTTTTTTTTTTGCGGTACCGAGGATCGAACTCAGGATGCTGTGCTTGTGAGGCAGGCACTTATGCCACTGAGCTATATCCCCAGCCCCCACAGATGGGTTGGGGAGTCACCCTTTCTGTCCAAGTAGCCTCCTCTGTGGGCATTACAGTATTCCTATTGTATGGGGTTTAATTTCCCCATTGGGAGAAAGATTTATGGAAGCCCTTGCTGGAGATAGGGATATTCACATAGCTTCCAAGGTAGACCAGATATTTTCCTTTTTAAAAAAATCTTGTTTTTAATGTTTATTTGTACATGTTTGCTGCATATAGTTGTCTCAGTTACTTTCTTTGTTGCTAAGACAAAACACCCAACACCCACAAGGTAAAGGAAAAGACGTTTACTTTGGCTCACAGTTTGTAGATATTTCAGTCCACAGTTGGCTGGTTCCAAGGCCAGCTGGCATGACAGAGAAGAAACAGTCCGTGGCAGGCAGGCAGGAAACAGCAGGATCAAGGCAGTAGGAAGGGTGTATACCCTTCAGGCTGCAGCCCCAGTGACCCACCTCTTTCCATCAGGCTTTACTTTCCAACATCACATCCAGCTCTGTACCTATCAGTGGACTAATCCGTGATGAGTATCCCACACCTATGATCCAGTCACCTCCCCAAAGCTCACCATTTGAGTGCATGAGGCTTTCGGGGGATCTCCACATAGTAATCCTAACAATGGTGGTTACATTTATCATGGAGGATTGGTATATATACATAATATGTCTTAATTCTTTTTACTTCCTGTCTTAGTTACTTTTCAAATTGCTGGGACAAAATACTTGACACTCAGAAGGGAAGAGTATAGAGAGCCCTTCCTGGTCCTCATTGAGGTCTGGGAAGTTTATATTTGTAATCCCATGGAAAAGTTATTGGAATCCTATGGAGTTAATTCTAATCTATCACTCCCAGTGCAACCCACAGCATAAATAAAGGCATAATAATGTATCCAAAATGGTGGGGAGTCAAGGGGGTCCTGAGTCCAGCTCTGATGATGGTTAACTGGGACAAAGGCCTTGACTCAGTAATGAACACAGATTTTATTAATTC
This sequence comes from Dinomys branickii, assembly GCA_004027595.1. Lineage (NCBI taxonomy): Eukaryota > Metazoa > Chordata > Mammalia > Rodentia > Dinomyidae > Dinomys > Dinomys branickii. The sequence goes on along the minus strand of PVLD010014077.1, from coordinate 28,526 downwards.
ATGAAGAAGGGCATGGCTTCAGGATGAGTGACTGTGGGAATCATGGGAAGTACATGAGTGCTGAGCTGGGCTAGGTAGGAGGCCTGAATTTACCTCTGCAATATGAAGAGAGAAAGATATGGAGAAAGAATAATTTGCACAACACAGCTGAGGTAGTATGTGATGTTTTGGGGTCAGTGCTTCAGCTCCGACGTATAATTGTTTACGCCCTGGGAAGTCAGAGCCTCTTACCTTGAGGCTCCATCCCAGCTGACAGCATGGAGAACCGCTCTCCATCCCATGCTGGCTCACACATGTTTTATTTGGGAGCTGCAGGGGCTGGGGAAACACTGCTCTATGATCTTTGCTTCAAAGACTACACATCAGCACCTTGACTGACCTGATTCGCATTGCTTAAAGCCAGTTGAAGAGATAAGGAAAAGTCCCAGCCAGCTCTGTGTGCGTCAATACATGGAAATAGGGTCAGGATTAGCTAACATGGAGATAATTGCTTTTCTTTCAAGGAGAATCACCCAGGTGGTCCTCCACACAGAGAAAAGATATATTTTGGCTCGCAGTTTACAGAAGTTTCTGTCCACAGTTGGGTGGTCCCAAGGCAGGGCAGCATGGCAAAGTGGCATCACAGAGGAGAAACAGAACGTGGCACGGCAAGCCAAAGGCAAGGAGCAGCCAGCAGTAGCAGCAGGAACAAGCCTCTATCTTTCTGCCCTCTGTATTCCATCTGAACGACAAGCCTACGGATTGGTGTCACCCATATGCGGGCGGGGCTACCTTCTCCACACCCGTAACCCCAGTGTCAGCTCCTTAACCCACATTCACATACACTGACCCAGACACCTTGGACACGCCCCTCCTGTGACGGCATGAGACAGGCCATGACCCTTCCCTTTGCCTTCTCCTCCCACAGATTCCCTCCATCTAGTTTCCAATTTTATTTTGCTCTTTAAATTATTTATACTGTACTTCAGGTTTCTCATATAAGAGAAACCATGCAATTTTTGTTTGTGTGTCATTTTATTTCACTTCATATTATGGTCTTAAGATGCCTCTATTTTCCTATAAAATACCCAAAATTATCCTTCTTTATGGTTGAATAGCACTCCATTATGTGTATGTGTGTGTGTGTGTGTGTGTGTGTGTGTGTGTGTGTGTATCACATCTTCCTTATCCATTTATCTCTTGATGGACATGTAGGCTGCTTCCAACATTTAACTGGTATGAGCTGTGTGCTGAAAACATAGGTAGTGGATGTATCACTGTAATGTAATGTCTTTAAATCTGTGACAAATATAGCTACAAGGAAAATAGCTGAGTCAAGTGGAATTTCTGTTTTAATTTTTAGTCAAGTATTTTCATGCTGATTTCTGTAGTGACTGTACCAGTTTACATTTTTAGTAATAAAGCAGAAAGATGTCCTTTCCCACAGCCTCACCAGTATTTGTTGTTGTTTGTTGATGATAGTCATACTTTCAGGAGTAATATGGAATCTCAGTGCTGTAGTTTTTTAAATAAATGGGTGAAATTTTAAATCCACAGGTGTAAAAACCATTTCATGAGGGACTGGGGGATGGGGCAGCCAGGGAGCGGGAGTCAGGCCACTTGAGGATCAGCGTGAGGTGATAAGACATAGATCAAGTCGGGGCCAGGCTGGCTGTACAGGCCTCAGCTTCAGGGACCGTCACCAGGGCCAGCAGACAGCTAGCTCCTGGGAACGTAGAAAGCACTGCACAAGGTAGTAGCAGGGGCTCCACCAGCGCAACAGAGAACTTGGTGTTCTGTAGGCCTTGTTCTTGCGTGTCTTGAAGAAGTTCTGAAGGCTGATGGTGGGCTGAACATGAAGCCCAAGAACATGGGCAAACTCTGGGGGAAGATGAAAGGCGATGATAGCTTTTCCTGAGGGCAGGCACAGATCGGGGTCAGGTCCAGGTTGGTCACGGAGAAAGCAGAGTCAGTACCCAGATGATGCGTGGGGTGGCAGGGTTCCTGGCAGAACAGGTCCGGCAGGACACAGTCACATTTTTCTGATTGGTCGGTAAGAGCTTGGCCGCCATGCCAGCATTGTCAGCACCATCTCTGTTAAGCCTGCTGTCCTCCTTTTCAGGTCGGGGGGCGGGGGGCATGTTGCTGAGTAAGCAGCTCCTCTTTTCCCCTGCTTCATCCTTCAGGGCGGGCAGTTGAAAGTCCAGATGGAAGTAAGACTTACGCTGGTTGCACATGACCAGGTCACCTGACTTCTGGCAGACTTGGCAGATGGCTGTACTGTAATCCAGACAGATTTCCTGCACTCTTTTGTATTTGACTCTTTGCGTGAATATTATAAAATAATCTTATAAATTATGTGTCCTGTATTAAATTGTTTTCCTTGCAAACCCTGACTGCAACATGACTAATGATCAGATCCCTTACAGGGAGTTTGTACCTGTACACAATATATCTCGATTCTTTCTCCCCGATGCCCCTCCCCTCCTTTCAGTCCCTCTTCCTCTTATTTACAAAGCTTTGTTCCCATTTTATTGATTTTTTTTCCCCGGTACCGGGAATCGAACTCAGGACCTTGCACTTGCCAGGCAAGCGCTTATGCCACTGAGCTATACCCCCGGCCCCGTTTATTGATCTTTTCCCTCCCTTCTTTTTCCCTCCCTAGTTTCTCTTTCCTTTTGAACAATTTTTTCCTATTTCACAATATATATTATCCATTTTTGTTTTTATTTACACTTTCAGTTTCTCACACCAGAGTGACAATGTGATTTTTACATGGATCCAATTTATTTCACTTAAGTGTATGATCTCAGGGTCCATCCATTTACTTACAAATGTCTTTAGTTTATCCTTCCTTATGGCTGAATTGTATTCCATTTTATATTTTAAAAAAGCATATCTTTTTTTTAATCCATTTCTTGGTTGATGGACATTTCCAAGATTTAGCTATTACAAACTGAGCTGCTAAAAACATGGATGCACATGTATTGCTGTGATATGATGCTTTTATTTCCTTTGGAAGATTAAAAGAAGGGGACTAGCTGGGTCAAATGGTGCCTCTAGTCCTAGTTTTTTGAGGAATCTCCATACTGATTCCCGAAGTGATTTCACCAGCCTACACTCCCACCAACTGTGGAGAAGTGTTCCTTTTCCCCCAGAGCCTCTTCCAGCATTTGTTATTGAAGTGGGATGGAATCTCAGTGTTGTTTTGATTTGCATCTCTCAAAAGACCAGTGACATTAAACATTTATTTCATACATTATTTACCATTTGTACTTCTTCATCCAAGAAGTGTGTATTCATCTCAGATGCCCATTTTTGGACTAGGTCTTTAAATTTGGGGGGGTCTGATTTTTTTTCCATTCTTTACATATTCTAACTATTAGTCATTTGTGGAGGAACAACTGCTTGAAATTTTTTCCCACTCTGTGGGTTGTCTTTTCATTCTGTTGGTGATTTATTTTGCTGTGTAAAAGCTTTTTATTAAGATGAGAGCCCAGTTGTTGATTCTTTAGAGCATTTCCTGTGCAGCTGAGGTTTTTTTCATGAAGTCTTTGCTCGTACCTATGTCTTCAAGAGTCACACCTCTTCTCTCTTCCAGGCAATTTAGTGTTTCTGTTTTAGTATTTAGATCTTTTATCCATTTTTAGTTTAGTGTATGGTGATTGATAGACATGGGTCTAGTTTTAGTCTTCAGTATGTCAAAAGCCAGTTTTCCCAGCACCATTTCTTAAAGAGGATATCTTTCTTCCAATGAAGGTGTTTGGGCTATTTGTCAAAGATAAAGTGGCTGACAGTGTTTGTAGTTGTGTCTGCATCTTCTAATCTGTTTCATTGATCCTCAGGTATATTTTCTTGCCAGCACCATGTTGTTTTTATTGCAGTAGCTTTGTAGTATAATTTTAAGTCAGGGATTGTGATGCTCCCTGCCTTGTCTTTGTTGCCCAGAATTACATTTGCTACTGTAGGACTCTTCTGATAGCAAATGAATTTTAGGAATTTTTCTCTAGTTCTGTGAGATATGCTGTTGGAACTTTGTTGGGAATTGCATTAAATCTGTATAGCAACTTTGGGAGTATGGCCATTTTCACTGCATTGCTTCTTGCTACTCAAGAGCAAGGGACATCTTTCCATTTTCTCATGTCCTGTTCAATCTCCCTTTTCAGAGTACTGTAGTTTTCAATGTAGAGGTCCTTCATTAGATTGATTCCTAGGCATTACATTTATTCTGGACACTATTGTGAAAAGTGTTGTTTCCCTAATTTCTCTCTCAGTGACTATTTGTGTACGAAAGGTATTGAGTTTTGAGTGCTGACTTTGTATCCAGCTACTCTACTGAATCTGATAGTTAAATCTAAGAGTCTTTTTTGGGGGTCTCCTATGTAGACTCACAAGTCATCCATAAATAATGATAATTTAACTTCTTCCTTTCTTATCCTTATTCCTTTTATATCTTCCTCTTGTCTGATTGCTCTGGCTAATGTTCCCAAAACTATGCTGAAAGCAGTGACAATGGACATCCTTGTCTTGTTCCTGGTTTTTGAGTGAAACCTTTCAGTTTTTGTCCATTTAATGTGATGTTAGCTGTTTCTTTGTCATGGTTTTTGTCAGACTGAGATAAAGACCATGGCCTGGCATGGTGGCACATGCCTGTAATCCTAGCACTTGGGAGGCTGAGGCAGGAGGATCACTGCGAGTTCGAGATCAGCCTGGACTACAAAGTGAGCTCAAGGCCAGCCTGAATTACATAGCGAGATCCTGTCTCAAAAAAAGTCCAAAAAAAAAAAAAAAAGACATAAAGACTATACATTCCAATTTTCTGTAGTTTTTTTTTTTAAATAATGAGTGTTGGACTTTGTCAAATGCTTTTTCTCCACGATGATCATATCATTTTTGTCCTTGGCTCTGTTAATATTGTGGATTAGATGCATTGATTTGCATATATTGAGCCACCCTGCATCTGTGGGATGAATCTTGCTTGGTCATGGTGTATAATCTTCTTGATGATTTGCTGCATTCTGTTTGCCAGTTTCTTATTTTTGCACCTGTGTTCATTAGGGAGATTATCCTGTAGTTTGGGTCCTTCTCTGGTTTTGGTATCAGAGTAATGCTTTCTTCCAGGAATGACTTTGGGTGTATTGCTTCCTTCTTAATTTAATGAAATAGTTTGAAGAGTAATATAGCATTAGATCTTCCATGAATTTCTTGCAGAATTCAACAGTGAATGTATCAGGGCCTAGCCTTTTCTTTGTTGGTAAATCTTAATTATATTTTTTATTTCATTGACTAATATTGGGTTGTGTAGAATTTTTATATCTTTTTGACTCAGCTTTGGTAATTCATATGCAGGAATCTTTTCATTTCTTCTATGGGGGCCAGGGTTATATCTCAGCAGTACAAGCACCTGCCTGGCAAGAGCAAGGTCCTGAGCTTGCTTCCCAGTACAAAAAACCAAAACAAAACATTTCTTCTATGTTTTCCATCTTATTAGAGTAAAGTTTATTGAAGTAGGTATAGTTGACCTTCTGGATTTCTTCAGTATCTGTTGTGATTTTACCCTTTGCGTTGCTAATTGAATGAAATTTTTTCTTTACTTTTTTGGTAAGTTTGACTAAAGGTTTATCAATTTTATTTAATCTTTCAAAGAACCAACTCTTTGTTTCATTGATTCTCTGTACTGCTTTTTTAGTCTCCTGTGCACTAATTTCTGTTCTGGTCTTTATAGTTTTCTCCCTTGTGTGAGTTTTGGGCTTGACTTGCTCTTCTTTTTCTAGAAGTTTGAGGTTCAATATTAAGTTGTTTATTTGAGCTTATTCTGTTTCCCTTATATGGGTATTTCCTGCTATAAATTTCCGTCTTAGGGCTGCTTTCATTGTGTTCTATGAGTTCTGGTATGTTGTATTGGTGTTATTGTTCAATTGTAGAAACGGTCTCATTCTTTAATTTCATCTGTGACCCATTTGTTGTTCAGGAGGGTGTTACTTAATTTCCATGTGTTTATGGAGTTTGTGTGGTTTCTTTTGCCAGCGATTTCCAATTTCACTGCAGTATGGTCTAATAGTATGCATGGAATAATTTCAATTCCTTTGCATTTACTTAAATATATTCTATGGGCTAGTATGTATTCTATTTTGGAAAACGTCCCATGAGCAGCTGAGAAGATATTCTGATGCTGTGATACTAAAACACTCTATAGACATCTACCAAATCCATTTGTTTACAGATTTGATTCAGTTCTGATATTTCTTGATTTTTATTTTGTCTAGTTGATCTATGTATTTGTGACAGTGGGGTATTAAGTCCTCCATTAAAATTGTGTCAGTGCTTATTTGCTTTTCTAGTAATATTCGGTAATATGTATTTTATACAGTTGGGTGTTCTTGTATTTGGTGCATGTGTATTTATCATTTTTATGTCTTCTTCTTGGTGTTTTCTCCTGACACGTATCTAGTGACCTTTTTAGTCTTTTTTGATCGGTCTTGGCTTGGAGTTCACTTTGTTCTGCAAATAGAATGGCTGCCCCCACTTTTTTTCTCCTTTCCACTGCATGGAATATGTTTTCTATCCTTGAACTTTCAGTCTTTGAAGTTTTTATTTTTAGTTGTGTGTTTCTTGTAAGCAGAATATTGTTATATCTTATTTCATGATCCATTCTGCCAGTTTTTTTTTATTTGTGCATTGAGCCCATTTACACTGATGGTTATTACATGTATTGGCTTATGCTTGTTTTCCCGTGGTTGTCTCTCTATCATTGCCTTCTATTTAACTGCTCATTTCAGTGACTTCTTTCTATTGTTCTTGGAATTTTGACCTTTGTTATGTCTTTCTAGAATATCTTTCAGAACATTTTGTAGAGCTGGTATTGTGGCCGTGAACTTTTTTCAGTTGTTCTTTGTTACAGCATTATCTTTTTTGTTTATTATTTCTGAAACATAGACTTGCAGGGTACATCAATCTGCACTGGAAGTTGTTTTCTTTCAGGACTTGAAATACTTCAGTCTATCACTGACTAGGGAGTTTGTGTTGAGAAGTCTGCTGTGATTCTAATGGGCTTTTCTTTATATGTGATTTATTTCCTTTCTCTAACAGCTTTTGATAGTCTGTTCTTTGGCTGAATTTCTGGAATCCTGATTATGCCTTGGTGTAGATTTACTTCTGTCATGGCTAATCAGAGGTCTAATTGGCTCACTTAATTGTATGTCAAGAATTTTTTTCCAAAAAAAAAAAAACAAAAAAAAGAATTTTTTTCCATACTTGGGAAGTTTTTGCCATTATATCTGTGAATATTTTTTATATAATTTTGCTGACTCATGCTTTTTCATTGACTCCAACCAACTTCATGTTGTTCTTCGCATCATCTTTCAGCTGTTGGGTTGTTCTTTCATTTTCTCTCGCTATTTTTAAGAGATCTTTCTTTTCATGATTGTTAACCATGGTCTTTTCTTCTAGGTTTGATATTCTGTCTTCACTTTTTTCATTCAATTTTTCAAACTTTTAATGGAATTTTAAAATTTCTTGAGTATCTCTTTGAATCTGTTTCATGGATTCTATTTTTTTCCTATGTTGGGCATTCATGGTTTCCCTTATTTTCCTATGCTCCTCTTTTTTTAAAATCTAGAACCTCCAGATTTGCTGAGCAAGTTCATTATTTTTTAATCCGAGAGATCATTCCTGATCTGATTTCCTCTATAGCCTCATACATGTATTTTTTAAAAAAACTTGCTGCTGTTATCATTTCAGAAAATTCAGGTGTGTGGCCTCTAATGTCCTCTATGTCATTGTCCCTGGATTTGGCCTGAGTGTGCTGGAGATCTGAGGTTGCATTTTGCTTCTGTTTTATCTTTGCATTTTTTTATATTTTAATTTTTTCTGTGTTGTTGCTTGTATTTTTCTTACGTTAGGCAGCTGTATCACTGGTATCAAGGTTTCCCTGGGAAATGCCTATTCCTCAGAGATGCCTTGTAGGTCTAGCTGGCTTTTGGTTCTTGTGTCTGTCCCAAGATTGTATCTTTCCACTTTATTAAGGTTGAGATGCTGCTAAATATTTGGCTCAGCACCTTGTCCTTTGGTGTTAGACGATGGTGTTAGTTATGACTCCAGAAAATCAGTGTTGACATACAACGGAGATAACTGATTTCAACAGGTAAGACCTCCTGGCTAAAGTAGTGCAATTAGCAATGGCAACAGTACCAAGCACAGCCTAGAACCTGAAAAACTGTGATAACTAGTAATTTGGTACCTTTGACCATAGTTGCAAGATCTACAGTTCTGTAACAAAATCCAAGTTATATCAGGAAATTGTATGCAAAATTTTCCCCTTAGTTGAATGAGTCTATCCTGTGGTGAGGAAATTTAAGAGAGAGAGGGGACAAAGCAGAGATAAAGGAAGAGCAGTACAGTAGAAGCGAGGCTGGAGGACACAGGATGGTTACACGAGCTGTGGGAAACTGAGAAGAGGACAGGAGAAAGAAAATAAAGGAGAGAGCAAAAGATTATCAAAGGAACCCCAAAAGACTAGAGATAATGTTCACTTACATGGAAATATCATAAGGTCAAAAGAGACAGTTGAACCAAGAGAGAAAGAAGATGAACAGAACGAAGATTAAGGCAAAATCCGCCGGGCGTGGTGGCACATGCCTATAATCCCAGCACTCGGGAGGCTGAGGCAGGAGGATCATTGTGAGTTTGAGGCCAGCCTGGACTACAAAGTGAGCTCAAGGCCAGCCTGAACTGCATAGCGAGATCCTGTCTCAAAAAAAGGCAAAACCCTAAACAACCTAAAAAACTACCATACAGAAAAAGGAAAATGAAACAAGTAAACAAAGAAAAAAATAAGATAAAATTCTTCTGCTGTCCACAGTTCTGTCATAGCCACAAACTGCTGAATAACCCAGAGGGGTTTGCAGTAGGATGAATGCCAGGTACAGGATTTATCTTGGTCTCTGGATGTGGGGACTGGGGCCAAAGTCTTTAGTTAGTAACTCTTTCTTTTGGAGTTGGCACTTGAACTCAGGACCTGGTGCTTGCTAGGCAGGTGCTGCATCACTGAGTTAAATCCCTGGCCCGTAACTTTATGTCCTTAGTGGCCTGTGCACTCCTTACCGTTTGTCTCCAGGCCGCTCTCCCAGTTGTGTGGCACCATAGACAGAGACAGCCTACGGCTGTTCCCAGTCCCATGTAGTGTTGGCCCCTCCCACTCCTTGTCCAGCCTTCTCTGTCCCACTTCTCCTGTGTCATGTCAGTTCTCTTGAGTTAATTGTTGTAGGGGATGAGGGCAGTAGGCCGGCTCTATGCTCCTGCTGCTGCAGCAAAGACAACCCAACGCAATCAAAGTGCTCCAGGGTCACAAGCCTGTGCAGGAAGAGTGTTGGCAAAAATTGAAGCTGGGTCGTTTCCCACCAGTGGAAATTCCACCTTTCCATCCCTTGCGGATAACAATTCCTCAGCTGTATCCACTACACTGAGCCCTGGGCTGCCTTCCACTGTGAGACAGACAGGGTGGAGAGGACCTCCCCATCCACACCCCTCCTTCCCGGGGAGGCTTCTGCGCTGTCTTCAGCAAACATCTGAACAGAGCTTCCACACCGAATTTGCACACAGGGATTTAAAACAATTTTCAGATACTTTCAAATTTTCTTTAAAAATAGTGCACATATTTTAATGAGCCACAGCCATGTGAAATTGTTTTAGACGCCTTAATTGTGCCCCCTCTCCCGGCGCTGTTTGCTTGTCATTTCTTTCCACAGCATTTTCAGGGTTTTTGTCCATGTAAGCAGTGCTGTTTATTTTGTCAGAGATTGAATTACTCAATGGGTATATCCTTCCTGAATTGTTTTCTCATTTGCAGCATTAACTTAGTCAACAAATCTATAGTTGGAATTCATTCTATTTTTGGTATTGAAATCCATTGGCCCCCCAGAAGTTATTTCACAGGATCATGATTTTAATTCACAAATTACAGATTCATTCTGGCTATTTTCTTATGGTCCTCTGCATCGACAAAGAAATTTTCACTTGCTATTTTGGGAATTTGTCTGCTCATTTCATATATTTTGTCATCAACTGGATATGGTTATTTCTGCTGACAGCTGAAGTAGTTTAAAAATGCAGTACAACCTTATAGAGTTACTTTTTAGGGAAATATTGTTAGCAAAGTGCAGGTAGTATGTTGTCATGAAACTGGTGCTTCATGAAATTTATTTAGCATGCTCACTTGCCAATTGTTATTTATTTATTTCTGTATTTATTCTTTTTTGAGACAGGGTCTTGATATGCAGTTTGGGCTGACCTTGAGTTCACTTTGTAGCTCAGGCTGGTCTCTATTCACAACGATCCTCCTGCCTCAGCCTCCCGAGTGCTGGGATCACAGGTGTGCGCCACTGTGCTTGGCTGCCAACTGTTTTATCTGTAATCTCTCCTTACATAGAATACTTCAGAACCATATTTCCTTCAGTGTAAATTGCTCTTAAAACATAGTTTCAGTTTAACTTAGTGACACCTCTTCAGTTAAACTTCTTGTTTACAAAACATCACAAGATCTGCTTCTAACAGTCAGTGATAGTCAGTAATGGCTGCGTCCCAGTGAAGGTTGATGGCATTCTTGGCATTTACAGGTTTAGGATGTCAGGACACCCTTGAATCTCTCATCTTCTCTAGGTGGTTTGTACTCTTTGTCCCATAGCCTTTGGGGCACCGGAACATAAGTAAGAATGATCTTGTTTGCATTGGCCTTTGCTCTTGGAATCAGCATCTAAAGTGTTTACATACCTACCCTGTCTGAAATTCCCACACTTCCCCACTGAGGTCAGAGATGAGGGAGGAGGAAAACCTTTAAGAAGTGAAGTTGGACAGTGAAAGAATTTTTAATGTAGACATTAGCCTTCTGTAAATATTATAGCTGGTGTGTACAGAGTAGAAGTTAAAACATTTGCTCTATAAATTGTTAACCTTTAGAGATATTATTGCCGCTGAAAATAGACTCCTAATACTTAAGAAAAATTGGTGCCATCTTGAAAATGAGATCTTGTGTCCTAAATGCAGCTGGATTAAATATAAATGCTAGTTCACAAATTAATGCTGTCAAAGGAATGAGTACAAAAACTTTCAACCAGTGACATTCCATTCTAAATTACGTACTATGATCAGACATGGCCATCCAGAATTTTTCTGTTTCACTGTATGGAGGTTATGCGCTCTTGGTGTTTTTTTTTTTTTTTTTTTTAAGTTTTACATACCAGAAATCAACATTTTTTTCTTAAGGTTTTTTAAAAAAAATTTTTATTTATTTATTTATTTATTTTTAGTACTGGAGATCAAACTCAGGCCTTTGCACTTGCCAGGCAGGCGCTTGTGCCACTGAGCTATATCCCCGGCCCTAACATTTTCTATCAGTCCCCAGTGGATTAAGATTTTCTCAGTAATCTCTGAAAGTTCTTTAAATTAGACACTTAACAGAAAACTGGATTATTTTTGTGTAGAAGGCTCCTTCTACCTAAAATGCTGTCACAGGATCTCAGAGGGATTTCTCCTGTACATGCTATTCTTAGAGGTAATAATGCATGAACATATTTGACAAACTCCAGGACTATGCATTTGACATGTAAAAATGTACTCTTGTCAGCCATTTCTGAAGTTAGACTCTAACTATTATTGCATAATTTTCTTCTGTCAGAAACATTTGGCCTAAGTGGTGCCACTTGGGTCAGGATTTTCTTCAGTGCAATTTATTGAGCAAACCTGACAGCTGATAGGGTTAGCAACAGCTTGTATACTACAACAGAACATAGTTTCCACCCTGAAGTTCCACGAGAAGTTCTTCTGGAATCTGGTCTAACAAAACTAGAGGGCAGAATCCTAAGGAAGCTCAGAGTTTTAAAAAACCAACACATTCAGAAAAAGCCTAAATAAGTGAACCTACTAATGATAAATAATGTCCACTATCTCACCTCTCGAAAGCTTATGTGTTGATATCGGCCTTTGTGCTTATTTGAGGGATGGCTGAATGAAATTGTAGCAAAATTTCAGTTCCACATAAGCAAATAATAAGCATTTATTGTAAACTGACTTGTAGACAAAGTAGGAACTGCCCTGCATGTCTTTGTAAAGAGACGACATTTTCCAGCCAAGCACAATCTGTCCACTTTTCTGTCAGTCACACCATTGTATGAAGCAGGAAAACTGACAGGGAGAAATGACTGTTGTTCACAATGAATTGTTTTCCATGGTCTCATTCAAGATAATTGGTGTAAGAATCTTGACTTTTTATATTTGGAAACAGATATGAATGGAAACATGAAAAAAAATCTACCCTGGTGGTCACAGAACATGTAATAAGACTCAGATTTGATGTGATATGCTATAAAAATTTCAAATTATATTCTTAATACAAGTATATTTATGATACCACTGAAGCAACTGTAAATGTGAAAAACATCGACAATCCCTTCTGAAAAAAAAAGGAAGCACTCTATTTCTCAAATCTCAAATAAAAAGCGAAGTTTCTCTTTCCATTTTTTGGGACACACTGTAGAGTTACAGTCATTTAAGTCTGAATATAGGACAGCCTTTAGACACACTAATTGATAACAAATATCAAGAAATTCCTCTGTTTTATTCTTTTTTTTTCTTCTGGTACCGGGAGTCAAACTCAGGACCTTGCACTTTCCTCTGCTTTATTCTAAAGTGAGATGTGATATGGTTGGCAGCACCAATCAAGAGGAACAAGTGATTGATCTCACATTTATGATCGCAAATTTTACATTTTCTGGGCCAAGTGAACCTGAATTTTTTCATTAGAAACATTCAAAGTTACACTCCTTGGAGATAGAAGGCAAAGATACAAAACAGGAAAATGTAACACGTAAGAGAGGTATAAGAAAATCACTTTCTTATCTGGTAAGAGTGGGAAAATCTTATAAAAAATTGTAAAGACAGCAATCTTAATAGGACTATTAAAAAGATACAAAAAGAGTAACAGGATTTCTATTCAGCAAAGAGCATCCTTGATAAAATTAACCTGCAAATTAAAAATTAAGCAAGGTATTTTCATTCCCCACAAGTGATAACCAGAAGACAGAATAGCTCATTAAAAAACCATCTCAACACAAATCTGAGCACATAATATAAGCAAATAAATTACAGAAGAGCTCATCCAGAAGAGGAGAAAAGAAGGCATAAGACAGGAAAAGCGGAAATGAATATCAATTCAAATCAGTAAAATTCAGCAAATTTGAAAGCATCTGGGATTTATTGGAAAGGGAAAAATGAATTGCTGCCCCCTGGTGGTCACAGTGTGGCTCGTGTGTGTTAGATTTTACCTGGGAACACACTGTGCCCCAGCAAACGCGCTCCTGAGCAGCGGCGGCATTTTCTCTAACCTGCCTCTAGGGCTGCAGGAAAGAGAAGGCTTCCCGTGCATCGATATCGCTGACAGAACTTGAAAAGCCTGCTTTCCCTTAACTATGGAAAAGGCAAATGAGATGTTATGTTACTGTCCCAGGTTTTTCAAGCATAGAGATGACACGTGGGCTCCACCGCGCCAGGTGCCTTTTCTGTTCTCCTCTCCTCCTCACTGGAGAAAAAGCCCACAGAGGCCTCCACAGCTTGTTCTATGATGCCACACGCTGGGGCTGTCGAGGCCAGACTAAGGGGTGAGGGAACTGAACTGACGCTCTGTGCTTATCTCCGCTGTGCCCTTGTGCAGAGGCCCTTCCCACGGGCTTCTCCAGGAAGCCAGCATGAGAGAGTTGTCCAGAGTGTGGGGAACTGAGGAGAACTCAGAGGGCTTCAGGGACTATAGACTCCAGCCACATACAGAACAAAGACTCTGGGTCATCTCTATAGACTCCAGGTCATCTCTTTCCCTAGAGGGATGTAAATTACTGCAAAGGAAAAAGACCCCAAGTCTGGATGGTGATTGTTCTAGGCAGACACGAGTTCAGCCCATGAAGGCAAGGAAGAGGCAGTGGGAAAGCAGACAAGGGTAGCACAGAAGGCCAAGAATCTTCTCCAAGACGGAGGAAGTAAGAACGGTTCCCACCGTCGGCATAAAACAGAACTAGGAACGGAAGTGTTTTCTCTTCCGCGTTGCACATACTTGGTATCTTGTGGTCAGAATGCTCGGCCCCGTGTCTGACCATTGAATGTATCTGTCCTAGCGCCTTGTCCTCATGGAACAATCCAGACGGTGTGAGCAGAGTGGTGCACCTCTGTATGGTGCTAAACCAATAAGCAACCAACCCAAGCCAAAGCCAGACGATAAAAGCCACAGCACTGTTTCTTTTTCTTTTCTTTTTTTTTTTTAAATCAAAACACTACTCGTGGTGTATCCTAGTTCAGTTCCTTGGAGAACCTGATTAATATAGCACTCAGTGTATGGTGCTACTTGTAAGGAATGGCCGGTCCTTCCTGAGACTACCAGGCTTGTGTAAAAGCAACACTGTATGGAATTTTTTGTGCCCAGGTGCAGGCAGACAGAGCGTAACAAGGCCATCTGTAGGGAACACAGAGAAGCTTGAAGGAAGAAAGGGGCATTAGGGGGGAAGATCTTAGTAAACATTAGTGGTCACAGTTTTCTAAAAGTTCTGTGCCTCAGCGAGAAAAGGTCTTGAGGCATCTGGTGTAAATGCTCGAATGTCTTCAGATGTCCTGGCACTTGGAAAATTCCATGCTCTATCTTATCTCTTTTATGACAACCTGTGTGTGCTGAGAAAGACCTGGTGCAGAGCTGATCTTCACTGACAACAATGTCACTCCTGGGAAACATGTTGGGCTCAGGGAGAGTCATTCCTGCATCGAGCCTGACACTACCTGATGAGTTTCAGAGTCTACAGAAAAGCACTTTAGAGAGAGTTAAATAATGAGTGTATATATGCTGCTTAAATTACTGAAAGAAAATATCTTTTTAAGAACTATTAATTTAAATTAAAGTGTATTGGTACAGTTTAGGTATACATAATGAACAATCACTACATTCATCACAGGGAATCTGTGTCTGTACATGATATATCTTGGTTCCTCTTTTTCCCCCATTCCTATCCCCTCTTTTCAATCTCCTTCCCTTCCCTGTTCACAAAGTTCAGTTTTCATTTTATCCTTGTTTTGTCATTTTTTCTTTTTCCTTCCCGCATTTCCTCCACCCTATTTGCTTTTTCTTTTTGAACAGTTCCTTCCTAATTTACAATATTGATTGTACATTTATGTTCTTATTTACATTTTCAATTTCTCACACCAGAATGATAATGTGATTTTCTTTTTCTTTTTCTTTTTTTTTTTTTTTTTTTGCTTTTTGAGACAAGGTCTCACTATGCAGTTCAGGCTGGTCTTCAACTCAGTTTGTAGCCCAGGCTGGCCTCAAATTCGCAATGATCCTCCTTCCTCAGCCTCCTGAGTGCTGGGATTACAGGCATGCGTCACAATGCCCGACAATAACGTGATATTTATACAAATGTGTCCAATTTATTTCACTTATGATTATGGTCTCAAGGTCCATCCACTAGCTATAAATGCTCTCAAGTGTATCTCTCTTTATGGTTGAGTAATACTCTACTGCAAAAAAAATCTTCTTTATGCATTCATTAGTTGTTGGACATTTGAGGTGCTTCCGAGATTTAGTTACTACAAACTGTGCTGCTATAAACATGGGTGTGCATGCCCATATCTGTGTGGTATGATGATTTTTATCTTTCTGGGAATACACCCAGTAAGGGAATAGCTGGGTCAAATTGGACCTCTAATCCTAGTTGTTTTGCGGAATCTTCACACTGATTTCCTCAGTGGGTGCACCAGCCTACATTCCCACCAACTGTGGAGAAATGTTCCATTTTCCCTACAGACTTGCCAGCACTTGGCATTGTTTTCTTGATAATAGCCATTCTCTCTGTAGTGAGATGGAATCTCAGAGTTGTACCTTGCATTTCTTGAATGACCAGTGGTGGTGAACATTTTTTCATATATCTATTTGTCATTTGTACTTCTTCATCTGAGAAGTATGTATTCATCTCAAATGCCCATTTTTGGATTGGGTCTTTGAATTTGTAAGGTCTGATTTTTTTCAGTTCTTTATATGTTCTAGATATTATTCCTTTGTCTGAGGAACAGCTGGCATAAATTTTCTCCATTCTGTGGGTTGTCTTTTCACTCTGTTAGTGACTTTTTTCCGTGTAAAAGCTTTTTAATGATGAGATTCCAGTTGTTGATTCTTTGTGATAGTTCCTGTGCAACTGGGGTTTTGTTCGTAAAATCTTTGCCTACATGTATGTCTTACAGAGTTCTACGTCTATGTTCCAGCAGAGTTAGTGTTTCTGTTTTAATATTTAGACCTTTGATCCATTTTGATTTTTGTTTAGTGCATGGTGATAGACAAGGGTCTAGTTTTGGTTGTTGGCATGTGGAAAGCCAGTTTTTCCAGCACTGCTTTTTAGAGAGGCTATCCTTCTTTCAGTGAATGCATTTGACCCCTTTGTGAAAGATCAAATGGCTGAGCACATTTGAAGCTGTTTCTACATGTTCTGTTCTGTCTCATTAATTTGTGGGCCTGTGTTTTTGCCAGTACCATGCTGTTTTTATTACAGTAGCTCTGTAGTATAATTTTAAGTCAGAGATTGTGATGCCCACTGCCTTGCCTTTGTTCCCAGGATTGCTTTTGCTATTCAAGGTCTCTTCTGGTTTGAAATGAATTTTAGGAATGTTTCCTCTAGTTCTGTGAAGTATGCTAATGGGAAGTTTCATTGGGATTGCATTAAATCTATGTACCAATTTTGCAGATGACTATTTTCATTATGTTTGGTCTTCCTACCCAAGAGCAAGGACTATTTTCATTATGTTTGGTCTTCCTACCCAAGAGCAAGGACTATTTTCATTATGTTTGGTCTTCCTACCCAAGAGCAAGGAATATCTTTTCATTTTCTGATATCCTCTTCAATTTTCTTATTCAGAGTACTGTCTTTTTTTTTAAACCTTGTTAGATTGATTGCTAAATATTTTATTTTTGATGCTATTGTGAAGGGTGTGGTTTCCCTAATTTTTCTCTCAGTGAATTTGTTGTCTGTATACAAGAATTCTATTGATTTTTGAGTGTTAACTTTGTATCCAGGTATGCAACTGAACTTTGTTATTAAATCTAGAAGTCTTGGTGGAGTTTCTGGGATCTTCTATTTAGGGTATCATGTCATCTGCAAATAATGATAAATTTATCTTTTCCTTTCCTACCATTCCTTTTATTTCTTTTTCATGTCTAATTGTTCTGGCCAACGTCTACAGAACTATGTTGAATAGGAGTGGTGACAGTGGAATCTTTGTCTCATTCCTCATTTTAAAGTGAAAGCTTTCAATTTTTGTCCATTTAGTAGGATGTTGGCTGTTGGTTTGTCATAAATGGCTTTTATCAGATTGACATAAAGACCATGTATTCCAATTTTCTGTAGGCTTTTTATCATGAATCCTACCTGGTCATGTGTATAATCTTCTTGGCGATTTCTGCACTTTGCTTGCCACTATCTTATTGAGGATTTTTTCCATCTATGTTCATTAGGAAGATTGGCCTATAGGTCTCTTCTTTTGTTGGATCCTTTCATAGTCTTGGTATTAGGGTAATACCTGCTTCTAGGAAAGAGTTTGGGAGTATTGCTGTCTTTTCCATTTCTTTGAAGTGTTTCAGGAGTAATGGCATTAAATCTTTTCTAAATTTCTTGTAGAACTCAGCTGTATATCTGTCAGGACCTGGGCTTTTCTTTGTTGGTGGGTTTTAAATTAACTTTCAATTTCATTGGCTGGTATTGGATTATTTAGAATTTTTAAATCTTCTTAATTAAACTGTGGTAATTCATATGTGTTTAGGAATCTGTCAATTTCATCTGTGCTTTCCGTTTTATTAGAATAAAGTTTCTCAAAGTAGGTATTGATGCTCTTTTGGATTTCTTCATGATTTGTTGTGATTTCACCCTTTTCATTTCTAATTGCTTAACTGGAGTCTTTTCTTTCCTTTTTGATAAGGTTGCCTAAGGTTTTATTAATTTATTTAATCTTTCAAAGAACCAACTCTCTGATTCATTGATTCTTGATATTGTTTCTGCATCTCAATTGCATTAATTTCTGCTCTGATCTTTATGATTTCCTATACTAGTTCTGGGCTTGACTTGTTCTTTTTCTTGAAATTTGAAATTCAACATTAGGTTGTTTATTTGTGCTCACTGTGTCTTCCTGTTATTGTTATTCATAGATATAAATTTTCCTCCCAGGACTGTTTTCATTGTGTCCTGCAAGTTTTGGTATGTTGTACTGGCATTCTCATATGTTGTAAATACTGTTTAATTTTTCTTTAATTTCATCTGTGACACATTTTTCTTTAGTAGGGTGTTATCTAATTTCCATATATTTATAGAATTTTTGTGGTTTCTTTTACCACTGAGTACCAATTTCACTGCACTATGGTCAGATAATATGCATGGGATTATTTCTATTCCTTTGCATTTATGGAAGCATGTTCTGTGGGCTAGTATGTGGTCTATTTTGGAGAACATCACATTCACATCTGAGAAGAATGTGTACTCTAATGTGGAATGAAACATTCTAGACATCTATCAAGTCCATTTGTTCACAGGCTTGGCCTAGTTCCAATATGTCTTTATTGATTTTTTTGTCTAGCTGATCTATTTGTGACAATGTGGTGTTAAAGTTCCCCATTACAATTGTGTTAGTGTTTATTTGATTTTTCATGTCCTTTAATATTTGTTTTGTATGGTTGGGAGTTCTTGTATTTGGTGCATATATATTTATGACTGTAATATCATCTCCTTGCTGGGCATGGTGGCGCACGCCTGTAATCCCAGTACTCAGGAGGCTTAGGCAGGAGGATCATTGTGAGTTTGAGGCCAGCCTGGGCTACAAAGTGAGCTCAAGGCCAGCCTGAACTGTATAGCAAGACCCTGTCTCAAAAAGACAAAAAAACAAAAACAAAACTATAAGTTCAGGAGGCCACCGTTGTGGTACAGGAGCTGGGAGGGATGTCATTGTGAAGAACGCTTGGGGTGACTGAACCCGGGTCCCAGTAGAGCCCCTTCCCTGCTTCATAATGCCAAATTCCCAGAGTAAATGAGAGTAAGACAGTCACAGGAGACAGACAGAAGTTAAAGAGCAGACTTTGGGGAGTCCCAGTGAGAGGCAGGGGCTCCTGAATATAGGCTCGGGTCCTGCAGGCAGAGGCCATGTTCAGCCAGAGTCATACAGGATTGGAAGCTCACACTGCACAGGTCCCCACAGCAAGCAGTACTACACCCAGCATTATTCTGGGGGCAGACTGCATCTTCAGCCTTCCAGCATGAGAGAGCCGAGCAGGCCTGAGCTCTGGTCCTTAGACACAGCTTCAGGAAAAGAGCCACATGTCCAAAACAACAGAAAAACTTTCATTATTTATTTGATTGTACTTTTTAATTTTACTATTTCCCCATTTTTATTTTGTTTATTTTTTTCTGTTTTCCTATTTCTGTACCTTTAGTCACACTTTTCTTCTGTTACTTTACCCTTTTTCCTTTGATAAGCATGTCTGTACCCGCACGCTTCTCTTCCTCCTGCCTTTCTCTTCCCAATATAGTGTGTAGAGGGTGAAGGACTCTCACTTGTCCCTTCCCGCCCCATTTACTTCTGTCTGTATCTTTTTCTCTGACCTGTTTCTCCTGACTTTTATTCATTCTCAACCTTGTTTTTTTCTTCTCCCTTTTTCATTTGTCTCCCTTTACCTTTTTCCTTTACTATTTACGTCAATTACAGAATCTTTTCCCACCTCCATTTCTCACTACCGGTTTTATCCCCAGGGTTTCCTGTTATTCTCTCCTAAATATACAACATATTCTTACCATCAGTATAAGTTTTTTGTCTCCTTCCTATTCCCTTCCTTCCATACCACAGATCAGAGGACTTTAAAAGCCCTGTTTTTTTTCTCTTTTCTTTCTCCCTCTAGCTCTACTTGGTCCCAAAACCTCCGGGTCATTCTCCAAAATAGACCACATCCTAGCCCTTAGAATATTCTTAAGTAAATACAGAGGAATTGAAATTATCCCACACGTGATATCTGGTCATAGTGCAAAGAAATAGGAAATCAATGGGAAAAGAAACCACAAGAACTCCATAAACACGTAGGAATTAAATAACACCCTCCTGAACAACCAATGAATCATGGATGAAATTAAAGAAGCAATTAGACAGTTTCTACTATTAAATGACAAGGCTGATTAAACATACTGGAACTTATGGGACACAAATGATAGCAGTCTTGTGAGGGAAATTTATTTTTTTAAATTTACTTATTTATTATTGGGTTTTTTAATGTGTGTGGTGCTGGGGATTGAACTCAGGGCCTTGTGCATGCAAGGCAAGAGCCCTGTCACTGAGCCACATCCCCAGCCCTTGTGAGGGAAACTTAAAGTAGCAAATACCCATATTGGAGACTCTTTCCATGGCACCAGTTATCAGTGACCCCTGAAATGAGTCCCCAGTTTCCTGCCAGATGCTAGATGTATCATGTGTTAGCCTCCCATTTGCAAGGGGATGTGGAAGGCCCAGTTCTGTCACCAGTGCCCTAGCTTCTTTTTTTTTTTTTTTTCCTGGTACCGGGGATCGAACTCAGGGCCTTAGTGCTTAGCGGGCAAGCACTTACACCACTGAGCTATACCTCCAGCCCTGCCCTAGCTTCTTGCATCATTTTCTTCAGCTTTCTCGTTGTTATTGGGCCCCTATCAGGAGTGGTTGGGAACACAGGTGCAGCTGGGGCACCCACCAATGTCATGCTGGCAAGCACTCTCATCAGTGGCTCATTGGTGGTCTTGCTGTTAGCAGGTATGACCACAGTCTCCTTTTTCTTTCCACGGTTGCACATTGCAGGAGGACATGCATACTGGTGAACTATCGCCTGTTAACACACAAGCAAACCTCTGTTCTCATGTTATTAGCAGCACAGAGCCTTTCCAGTTACCTGTCGGAAGATTGTGCCATAAAACTTGGGGCTTGCCAGCCTCAGCTAAAGGAGAAAAGGGATGTTACCAGTGGTGCATGGCAGCGGTGATGAGGATCCAGGAGCTCGATTCAAGAAATTTAAAACATAAACTGCTAAGTTTAGTTGTATCTGTGATGACATCAGGATTATCTAGGTCCCCTCATTTTTATTAATTGTTGTTTTAAGGTTGTTATGGTTTGTGTCGGGATGTCCTCCTGAAGCTTCACGTAGTCATGGAGTGGGCTTCTAGAGTTTATGATTGATCCATGGTCCAATGCTGGGATTATGGGTGTGAGTGCTACACCCATAAACTACCTGGGACAGGTAGTTTGCATAAATGTAAGGGAGGGAAAGTGGTTGCTGTCACTCTTTCCTTTTGCTCTTGTTGCTCTTGCTGTTTTCTGCCACCATGAACTACCCTCTCCCATGTGCCTCTCTGTCTTGGAGCCAGCCAAGTATGGACTGAAATCCCAAACTGTGAGCTAAATAAACCTTTCCTTCCTTCATTTTTGGCATTGGGTATTTTGTCTGAGCAATGAGAGAAAAGTGACCAAGACGGAGTTTGGTACTAGGAATGGGGTCATTGCTATGACTATACCTGACCATGTGGTTCAAAAGCCTTTGGAAATGGCTTGTGGGAAATGTTTGCAAAGGTTCAGAGATATCATTTGAAAGAGTAGGGCTGGAATGCCTTCAGCTGTTCTGTATGGGAGATTCTGGTCAGAGCTCAGAAGACCAGAGGCTGATAGAAACTGTTCCAGTAAAGATCAGATTTGAGAGGTTTCTGCTGGGAAGAATGACTGCATTGGTTGCTGGCCTTCAGATGATGTATGTTATTTTTATAGCTTGGCAGAAAGTTTGTCTGCATTTTGCTTGTGCCTAGAGACTTTGCCTAAGACTGAGATTAAGGGTGGTGGACTAATTAACCTGGCAGAAGAAATTTCAAGGCAGTCAAAAGTTGAGGTGAGAGCATGGCTATTGTGGGGGCTTTTAGCAGACTTATGTTGAGAATCAAGAGCAAAGAGCCCAGCAGGATGGTTTAAAATGTTGTGTTTGAATAGAAAGGAAGCTCCAGTAAAGCTATGGATTGAAAAGATACAGCTGAGGAGATCTCAATTGCTGAAAAAGAACAGGAGATTATAAAAGATGGCCTGAGGGCATCATGAGAAGCAGCAAGCCTCCACCCTTTGCAGCCTCAAACCTGCAGAGGTGAAAGACTTTGCTCTGAGGAGAAAGCTGCAGAGTGCCATGTTCCAGAATGGTGGCAGCAGTTGCACCAGGTTCCAGAATGGTGGCAGCGTAGAGAATCTGTTCCTCAGAGGTTTAACAGTGCTCTCTGCTAGTATAGTTCCCAGACGCTGGTAAGTTGCAGAGAGGTGTGATTTTTCTGAAGCAAAGCGAAGTCCAAAGGCAAGCAAATGTCATTTACTTTCTCCAAAGGCCTAAAAAAGAAGGTCTGTGGAAGCAGCAGCCAATAAAATATCATCTACATAATATATAATAAACAGTTGGGGGGAATTGACCCCTAGTAAATTGTCATGCCCATGCCACAAATTGCTGGCACAGCATTGGACTATTTGATATCCCCTGAGGTAGAAACTTTCATTTACATATTTCCATTGGCTCCTTAAAATTAATACTGGGAACAGAAAATGCAAAATGAGGTCTATCAGCAGGAAAGAAAGGAATATTGAAAAAATAATCCTTTAAATCAGTAACTATCGATGGTCAATCTTGTGGGTTTCTGTGGCACTAGGAAGGCCCAGTTGTAGGCCCCCCATGGGTAATCAGAAGCATTGATAACACGAATTCTCCATTTTCCTGAATTTTTGGGAATCACAAACACAGGAGAGGAGAGTTCCATGGAGTGATAGATGGTTCTAAATGTCACCACGGATTTCATAATTGTTCCGACACTAAGGATTACAAAATTTGTAGCTTCTCCTTATTCAGGGGCCATTGATAAACCCACACTGGCTCAGTGACTTTGCAGTGTAAAGGCAGGGCTAAGGGGGAGACTTGGCAATGGCCCCTATTATAGATTTGATTCATAGCCAATTCCTGATCTATCCTTTTTTATCCTTATTTTTATGTGTTTTGGGTCTCCCTGGAGCTGTTTTCCTAGTATTTTCCCTTCAGCATACCCCGTACCTAGCACTGTCTTATGTTCTGGCCGGGCCTGGAAGCCAGCAATTTCTGATTTTAAAACAGAAGGGGGCATAGTTGCTGTTATTACTTTCATTCTCTCAGTAAATCTCTGCCCCATAAACTGACAGGAATAGGCACCTGGCCCCTCCAAAGGGGGTGGAAAGACACTCTGAATCCTGTGTAGCAGACCCCAATTCCACTAAGGCAGTACGTGTCAGGTTAGTGTGCTACAAGGGTGGCCAGAACTGCGACACAGTAACAGACACATAAGCTCTGGTGTCAATCAAGCCTGTAAAAATTTTTCCATTTAATTTTACTTGACATGTAGAACTGCATTTAGTTAGTTCCCGTGTAAAAAAATCTCACCCTTTAGTGGCATGAGCAAATCAATCTCTCTGTCCTTAGATAATCCCTCATTTATAATAAAAAGATTTGGTAAAAGTAAAAGTTGGGCAGTGTATTCACCCTGTTCAAACACCCAGATCCCCTGGGGGCGTATTAGAACTTGAATCTCTCCCTTACACCCTTCGTCCGTTATAGAGGGAATTATGCTAATTCCTTTAGGCACTAGATGTGCATTCTTGATTAATAATACTATCGCTGCAAGAGGTGGAGGTCCATATATAGCTGTTAGAATTAAAGTAGGTGTTTCACTTCTCAAAAATGTGTTTAATAAGCAGCAGGTTGTTCTAATCCCACACTTCTGTCTGTCCCCAGGAGGAGGGAGGATATGTTCCTCCAGGCACTCAGGCTGGAAATGTTTCTTGCTGAGCCCATGTCTGAACTGGGTAAAGCTGATACAAGTTTTGAGGAAAGAAACCTGAAGTCTCTCCTATTTTTAGTGGGCCCCAGGGGAGTTCGCTTTGTTCTCATTTCCCTGTAAGAGGGTGTGATCTTTATGATATTTACAATAACAGTCCTGCCAGGCGTGGTGGCACACACCTGTAATCCCAGCACCAGGGAGGCTGAGGCAGGAGCATTGTGCATTCAAGGGCAGCCTGGGCCACAAAGTGAGCTCAAGGCCAGCCCTAACTGCACAGCAAGACCCTGTCTCAAAAAGACCAAACAATACAAAATGGGATAACACTCCTTTGCTCAATGATAGCCTTTATTATACGGGGTGCACAGGGTGGCAGGAGTCTCATCATTGACCCATTGAGGTGTTGGAGGTGCCAGGTAAAGCAATGTTTTTTACCCCTTTAGGTTGTTTGCAATTTTTGCTCATATGATCCATTTTCCCACAATTAAAGAATTAATTGTGTTTTTGTTCCCCTTTAAATTATGGTAAATACCTCCAGCTGTTAGAGTTGAATTGTAAGAGGGTGAACCTATGGTTTGGCAAGCTTTTATGTATGCTCCAAGATCACTGGAGGCATTAACAGAAAGGAAACACCCTCTACAATCACGGTTGGCATTTTCAACAGCTAATATTACAATTAAAATATTAGCCCCTTTAGTATTAGCTATTTGGTGGTTCACTGCTCCCCGTAGGTGAGCCACAAATTGTGTGTAAAGTTCTACCAGTCATTGAAGAACTTGAGTAAAATACTACAGGGGCTCCCTCTTCTGGTCTAGACACCAAGGTGCAGCATAGCAGCAAACGTAATTATCAAGAGTGAAATGACAACTGACAGAGTGGGGAAAAGTTTTAGCCAGCTGTTCATCAAACAACAAACTGCTATCTAGAAAATATAAAGAATGGAAAAAAGTTAGACCCCCAAAATTTAAAGACCCAATAAAAATGGGCATCTGAGCTGAAAGCACATTTCTCAGTGAAGAAGTAAAATTAACAATGAAGTGTATGAAAAAATGTTCAACCTCACTGGTCATTCAAGAGATGCAAATTAAAACAGTGCTGAGATTCCCTGTCACTCCAGAAAAGAGTGGAAATCATAAAGAAATCAACCACGAACCAGTGCTGGTGGGGTTGTGGGTAAAAAGGAACCCTTCTCCACTATGAGCAGGAGTATAGCCTAGAAAACCATGGTAGAAATCAGTATGAAGAGTCCTCAAACACTGGGATTAGAGATCCCACTTGACACAGCTATTCCCATTCTTGTAATCTTACCAAAAGAAAGAAAAGCATCATACCATGGTGATATATATGTGCGCCCATGTTCACGGAGGGGACTTTGCATATATCAACTGGAAGACCGAATCTCTAAGCCCATCTATTTGTCTATAAGGTTTGAAATTTTGAAAACACTCTTACGAAGGGATTTTTGTACAATTTTGTGATATATCATTAATTCTAGAAAAAATACAATACAAAGAAGGGAAGATTGTGAAAATGTAAATTTGTAGCCACGTTGGGTGGAAATGAAGGTGCCACGGACGTTCAGCTATTTGGCTGGCAAATGACATGACAGATGTGTAGAGAAAATGAGGCACTGTGCCAGTGGATTCAGACACAGCCAACATTTGTCAGAATTCAATGGTAGCTTTAGAGACACAGTCAGAGTTTAGAGGAGTAGAACCTGTAGATGTGTTGCTAGCTGCTTAGAATCATAAGCTTGGGTTCCTTTGTTCAACACTGACCACAGTTTGAAAAACCCATTTAGTTTGGTAAAGGAGGGATAGCTGCTTTTTTCTGTTTTGTTTGTTTGAGGCAGGGTCTCACTGTGTAGTTCACAGTGGTCTTGAATTCACTCTATAGCCAAGGCTGTTTGAAATGCCATTGATCCTCCTACCTCAGTCTCCTGAGGGCTGGGATTACAGGCATGTGCCAAAACACACAGCCAGATAAGAACCTTATTTAGAGCTCCCTCGATTCATTGTCTCACCACTGAAAATTTTCAGTTTTGAAAGGGAATTTTACAGTAAGGAACAGAGAGGAGGGAAAACACAGAGACTTTACAGATTGTAGGCAAGTTCAGCTCATTCTTCTCTTTCTTCTGGAAAGGAAGAGGTTCCAGCCTGCACAGGCCAGGACCGACATATACTGTCACTTGTTCTGGGCTGAGGGTAATAGGGCGGGTTGTTTATGTGCTCAGCAATGGAAAGTTTGGAGAAGTTGTTAGACTAAAAAAGAAAATATTACTTCTATATTTTCATTCTGTAGAGCTGATTTCAATTCTCTTTGCTTTAGTTGATCCCTCAGTCCTGAGGGACTTGAGGTGCCACATCCTCTGGCTGGCTGGCTCGTGTTGGGTAGCTGGAGCATAAGCTGCTCACGTCAAATGCTTCCACCTGGAAATGCATCACTACAAATTATGAAAGCTAAAGTCCAGAGAGTGCAGACAGCAATACCTACCAGAAGCACTTTGTGACTTCACGCGATCATGCACAAAAATGCTCTTTCATAATATGTATTGCTCTACTTTTTTGGTAGGGTGGACACACAGTTGCCTCTTTTATACTCACAATTTCACCCATTTCAATACATTTCCTTGTCTTCTGAAGGCACGGACAATGGACCGCCCCTGCCCTTGTCCCATGGTGCTGAGGAAAATCATTCAGAGGGGATGTGCCAGGTGATTGGAGTCATTGCCATGAAACACTTCTTGCCAAATTTGAGCAATAAATATCAGATATTTAGAAAAAATATCTCTTAGGCTGGATTTATTGAGTCCACAATTCTCTACATTCTAAACTTAGCCACAGACTAAATTAGACTTTGACAAACAATATGTAAAACCCTACAAGCAGAGAGAAACGAGCAAATAAGAGCAAAGCAAATCCAGCCTGTAAAGTAAACTTGAACTAGCACGCAGTGAGTAATGAAGTTAATTTTTAAAAAATACTTCTGTCAGACAATATTAGGCTTGTCTGAAAGTTATGTTAAACAAAAATGTAGAGTCCTCTTCTCTTGTAAACCAATGTAAACTTCCACTAATGAGGTCCTGTCTTTTTTTTTTTTTTTTTTTTGCGGTACTGGGGATTGAACTCAGGACCCTGAGCTTGCTAGGCAAGCACTTATTCCAGTGAGCTATATCCCCAGCCCCAACTTCCACTAATGAGAATGCACAGTTTCCTACAGCAGAAACCAAGAATTATACTGTAGTAATACCTTCAGGGTTTTTTTTTTTTAGGTATACACAAAAGTGTAAACATTTTGAATATTCTGTGTAAGAACTAACATTTAGGTCCCCCGCCAAGTGTTGCAGCGGCCTCCTGCTTCAACAGTGCTTGGATGGAGCCCTGCGCTCGCCTGCCCTCACCCTGCTCCCACCGCCGCCACCGCGAAGACCGAAGACCGCCTCGCCCTCGCAGGTGCACAAGAACTACCGCCAGGATGCCGAGGCCGCCATCAACCGCCAGATCAACCTGGAGCTCTACGCCTCCTGTGTCTACCCGTCATGTCTTATTACTTTGATCTCGATGATGTGGCTTTGAAGAACTTCGCCAAATACTTTCTCTACCAATCTCAGGAGGAGAGGGAGCATGCAGATAAATAAATGCAGGTAAATCTCGTGCCAACCACCGCTGTCAAACTGATGAATCTATACAACCAGTGCGGTGGTTGGATTTTCCTTCAGGATATCAAGAAACCAGACCATGACGACTAAGAGAACGGGCTGAACGCGATGGAGTGTGCCTTGCACTTGGAAAGGAGCGTGAATCAGTCACTACTGAAGCTCCACAAGCTGGCCACTGATAAGAATGACCCGCACCTGTACGACTTCATCGAGACGCACTACCTGGATGAGCAGGTGAAAGCCATCAAAGAGCTGGGTGACCATGTGGCCAACCTGCGCAAGATGGGAGTCCCCAAGTCCGGCATGGCCGGGTACCTCTTTGACAAGCACACCCTGGGGGACAGTGACAAGAGCTAAGGTCACTAAGGCAGCGCATGTATGCTGGGGTTACCTTTCCCTTTTCTATAAATTGTGCCAGAACATCTACTCAAGTTCTTTAATTCCTTCAAACAAAGAAATGTGGTACCCCCCCAAATAATTAACATTTATTTTACCAGTTGAAAACACATTTTTATGAATAAGAGATGAAGGTATGGGGAAGGGTGGAAAGAGGCAGGTTGTACAAAAGCATTACAGTAAGTTGTACACATGTGCTGACTTCCCACGAGTAATGTGATTGCTATGTACTAGAAATATGTATGAATAAAAACAGAAAATGAATGATTGACTGACATTGTCTCTTATTAATGAAGGCTAATATTAATATTCTTAGTGAAGTGATTATAAGTAAAACAAAAGTTAGAATTTTTTTTTTACAGGAAATACCAAATTATAGAGAAGATAGGGAATTAGCACTGGAAGCTGTATTATATAAAGTTATCTTTGCATCTGTTAACACAAAAACAATAAAGGAAATACAAAATTATAGAAAAGATAGTAGGGAATTAGCTCTGGATGCTGTATTACATAATGTTATCTTCATGTTTGTTACTCAGTTATACAGATGATGGCTCATTTGATTAATCAGTTTTCTCCATCCTCATCTCTGTTGTTCT